>OFHU01003032.1:0-64970 GCA_900245905.1 Lacerta viridis | reverse complement strand
TGCAACATGAATTTATGCATCTGCAGGTGAATCCCACCCACCCCCCAAAAAGTCTTTAGGCGTTTCCAGGTAACTTTCTGCATCTCCTTTCAAAGTTCCTAGATGCTATATGCTAGCAAGTGAACCATGGGCTGTGCCCACTCTCCTTGGATACAGGACAGAGGAGAAGCCTGCAACGTTTTGTTATTCAGACTCACTCCGTGGTTGTACCACCTTAAATCAGCCACAGTAATGTTCGCTTAATGCCTTTGTGTGTTTAATTAATCCCATCTCCTGGGACTTGCCTCGGGCAGGGAAAATGGCAGTCGCAGAAGAGTTTCTTGCAATGATTTGTTGCACCGGTGCATCGCCAGGGCTCCTGCAAGCCACGGTGATATAGATGCAGATTACTCCTGGTAAACGGGGAAAAAGGTGACTCCATTCCAGCTTGGGAAATCCCAGCCCAGGATTCCATCCAATTATAAGATGAAGGCCTATCAATAGAGCAGCTCTCTTCGGAACAAGAACATAAAAACATAAGAATCTGTTGTATCAAGCCAGTGGCCCATCCAGTCCAGCATCCTACATACCCTCCAACATTCCTCAGATGAAAATAAGGACATTTTCCCCTCCCTCCCAACTAATCTCCTCAACTTCCCATTTTTGCCCCTCCCCCCAGCATTTCCTGTCATAGAATCCTAGAATCCTAGAGTTGGAAGAGACCCCAAGGGCCATCCAGTCCAACCCCCTGCCAAGCAGGAAACACCATCAAAGCATTCCTGACAGATGGCTGTCAAGCCTCTGCTTAAAGACCTCCAAAGAAGGAGACTCCACCACACTCCTTGGTAGCAAATTCCACTGCCGAACAGCTCTCACTGTCAGGAAGTTCTTCCTAATGTTTAGGTGGAATCTTCTTTCTTGTAGTTTGAATCCATTGCCCCGTGTCCGCTTCTCTGGAGCAGCAGAAAACAACCTTTCTCCCTCCTCTATATGACATCCTTTTATATATTTGAACATGGCTATCATATCACCCCTTAACCTTCTCTTCTCCAGGCTAAACATACCCAGCTCCCTAAGCCGTTCCTCATAAGGCATCGTTTCCAGGCCTTTGACCATTTTGGTTGCCCTCCTCTGGACACGTTCCAGCTTGTCAGTATCCTTCTTGAACTGTGGTGCCCAGAACTGGACACAGTATTCCAGGTGAGGTCTGACCAGAGCAGAATACAGTGGTACTATTACTTCCCTTGATCTAGATGCTATACTCCTATTGATGCAGCCCCGAATTTGGAGGGTTGTCTCGTCATATTAAATCTCTGATCAAAGAAAGCATTTAAGCTAAAGAACAGAGAGGAGCCCCAGAGCAGGCAACCCAGGAGAATTCCCTCTTGCTGCCATCTTTGTGGAAGGACTGGAGCTCAGTGGCGGAGCATCTGCTTTGCATGCAGAAGGTCCCAGGTTCAATCCTCAGTGGGGTCTCCAAGCAGGGTTGGGAGAGAACCTTCTCAGAAAAGCTGGAGAGCTGCTGCCTGTCCAGGCGGACCATACTGAGCTAGATGGGACCAACAGTCTGACTCAGTCCAAGTCAGCATTCAATGTTCCTAAAGCCACCCAAGAAATACTTCTTCATGCAGCGCGCAGTTAAACAATGGAGCTCACTCCCACAGGAGGCAGGGATGACCACCAACTTGGATGGCTTTTAAAGAGGATTGGACAAATTCATGGAGGAGGAGAGGGCTATGGTTGGTGCCTCCACAGTTGGGAGCAGCAATGTTTCTGAATACCATCTGCTGGAAACCACAGGAGGGGAGAGTGTTTTTGTGCTCAGGTCCTCCTTGCTTCCCATTGGAGCATCTTGTTGGCCACTGTGAGAACAAGATGCTGGACTAGATGGGTCATTGGCCTGATTCAGCAGGTCCTTCTTATCTTCTTAGGTGGCCATCGCTACATCTTGCGGTAGGGAATTCTTAATCTTCTGATGACCCCATCAGTCAGCTGGACAAAGTGGTTGACCCTGGAGCTTTCCCATCATTTCAGGGGTTACATGAATCTATTCTCATTTTCTTATTAAAAGGAAAGTAGAAGAGTTATTATGAGGAATGGTTGAAGGAGTTGGGTACGTTTGGCCTGGAAAGGAGGAGACTGAGAGGAGATATGAGAGCCATATTCAAATATCTCAAGGTCTGTCCCATGGAAGATGGAGCAAGCTTGTTTCTCCTGCTCTGTAGGGTAGGACCCCCAAACCAATGACTTAAAGTTACAAGAAAGGAGATTCTGGCTAAACATCAGGATGAACTTTCTAACAGTAAGAGCTGTTTGACAGTGGAACAGACTCCTTCGGAAAGTGATGGATTCTCCTTCCTTGGAGGTTTTTAAGTAGACGTTGGATGGCCATCTGTCATGGATGCTTTAGCTGAGATTCCTATATTGCAGGGGGTTGGAACAGATGATCTTTCCAACTCTACATTTCTATGTTTCTGTGATTCTATGGATTTTTATGGTCTACTAAGACCCCTAGATTCTTTTCCACATATCCTACTGTTAAGCCAGGTGCCCCCCAACTTTCACTGGTACAGATGGTTATTCCTGCCTATGTGTAGAACTTTATAGTTGTCTCCACTGAAATTCATTATGTCAGTTCTGGTCCAGTTCTTATGCTGTTTCTCTTGTTCATAGAAGGTGGCTCAGATATCTCCCACTCCCAACCCCTTTCACTGGTGGTGAAATATTCCAGCTTGATGGGAACATCACAAGCCACACTATTATCAGACTTTCGGGGTTGAGATTCCTGTACTGCAGGGGACCCTCAGGTTGTCTTCCAGTTTCCAACTCTACAATTCTATCATTCTGTGATCCTACGAAGCGTTGGCTGCTTGGCTTTCCTGATCCTTCTGTTATCTCTAGCTCAGGCATGGGCAAACTCGGCCCTCCAGATGTTTTGGGACTACAACTCCCATCACCTCCGACCACTGGTCCTGTTAGCTAGGGATGATGGGAGTTGTAGTCTCAAAACGTCTGGAGGGCCGAGTTTGCCTATGCCAGCTCTAGCTGCTGCTGTTCACGTGGGTAAGCTTTGGAAGAAAAGGAAATCCAAAACCAGGAAACACATTAAAAGCATTATTGTTATTATTATTATTATTATTATTATTATTATTATTATTATTATTAGCATTGTGATTACACCTATTTTGCATAGAAGCCTTACCTGTGGCACTTTAATTAAGGAAAAGAGGTGGAAAAAAACCCCTCCATGCCCTATCGCTTCAAGCTCTTTAAACGATCATTGCTAACGAACATTGAAATAGTGGCAACGTCTACGCTTTTTATAGCACATTGTGAACAAAATTGCTCTGCAGAGCCTCAGCGAGCTGAAGTGCTTTTAACTGTACATATTTTCAAGGGAAATCAGTTTTGAGATGTCATTTTCTCACCAATCTCCATAACATTAGAACAGAGAGCATCAAATTGGGATTATTTTAAGGAACACTGTTCTCTCCTACCCGGCGCACTGGGATCTCGTATTGAAATGCTGGAGGTTTTAATGTTTAAAATAAGGCTCTTCTTACGCAAGTTCTAAATAAAGATTGCAAACAAGGAGTTGCAGGGGAATAACTTTGGCTGAGGAGCGAAATTCAGAAAGCAACTAGTCCAGTGGCCGGGCCAGCCTTAAGAGGTGTGTATTGGAACGAAAGACTTACGGTGTACAGGGTAGCCAGTAGATCCAGCTTATTTCATTGCTCTTTTGTTTTTCATTTTGCAAAATTACTTTTTCATTCATTTCCCCCCTTTTCAGCCAAGTTTTATGGTTTGTTCTGGCGACCATGGCTTTAAAAGAGAATTAAGCCAGGAGTAGACTTTAGTTTTTCAAATTTCAGCAGCTCCCTGTGCGAGGCCAAAATTACCCCCCCCACACACACTAGCTGTCAAGTTTCGGATTTGAAAATAAGGGATCAGCACCCTCACCTGTCCCGGGGACAGTCTACGGTTCTCAGGGACAGTCCACGCCGCGGTAATCCCCCCAGGCTACAAATTAATTTACACCAGGAAAGAGCTCCCAGGAAAGAGAAATCAGGGCAGAGAAAAGAAAGCACTTATTCACGCAGCACACGGTTAACCTCTGGAACTCCCTGCCACAGGGAGCAGCGATGGCCACCAACTTGGATGGCTTTAGAAAAGGATTAGGCCAATTCATGCAGGAGGAGAGGACCACTGATGGCTTCTGGCCAGGTTGGCTCTGCTCTGCCTCCAGTTAGGGGCAGCAATGCTTAATCTGAGCACCTGTTGCCGAGAAACATTCGTCTATTTTATCTTCTTCTTTATATATCTGTCTGTCTGTCTGTTTGTTATTAGGTATTTATATTCCACCTTTTTCTCCAAGGAGCTCCCTGGTCCTAGTCCTCATTTAATCCCCACAACAGTCCTGTGAGGTAGGCAGGCAGGCAGGCAGGCAGGGCTGAGAAAGGCAGGGACCCAAGGAGTCCCCGGACTCCAACTCTCCTTCCCGGAAATAAGGGAAATTTAAGGGATATCAACAATAAGGGATAGCTGCGGGAAACGGCTTGAAATAAGGGAGTTTCCCGCAAAAAAGGGGAGAATTGACAGCTATGCACACACCTCTTCCCTTCTGTTCTCCCCATTTCACTGTGTCATAGTTGCAGCGCCCTGCAGCGCCCCCTAGGCTCAGCGCCCAGTGCTGCAGAACCAGGCACGCTGCCCTAAATCTGCCTCTGATAAGGGGAATTCATGGGAGAGGGGGCTATATTGGTGGCTGTTAGCCACGGTGGCTCAGCTCTGCCTCCACAGACAAAGGCTTCTGAATGTCAGCCGCTGGGAACCCCAGGAGGGGAGAGTTGCTCTCGTTCTTGGATCCTGGCCTGCTGGGGGAAGGGTGGGACGCGAAGGTGTCAAATCCACGATGAATGGCCTTGTGCAGAAAGTCACATGTCAGCTGCCATCCCCGACAGGCTCTTTCTGTGAGTGGCCAATGCCGGTGGGTATGACACGAGCGCCTGACATCCCTTTGATTATTTCCTCTTAGCAAGCTGCTGATTCAGCACTCGCAGCTGATGAGCGAAATGGATATATTGTCATACACTCCTCAGCAAGCAGCTATTTATGCCAGCGCTTCATGTCTTCCATTTATGGTTTAATGGTGCGGCATTCTTTTAAGAGAAGGATTGGGTGAATTCATGGAGGAGAAGGTTATCGATGGCTACTAGCCAGGATGGCTATGCTCTGCCCTCATGGTCAGGGGCAGAAATTCTTCCGGAATTCTGCTGGAGATTATGGGGGGAGAGGGGGCTCTTGTGCTCGGATCCTGTGGATTTCCCACAGGCATCTGGTTGGCCATTGTGAGTAGAGGATGCTGGACTAGATGGGCCACTGCCCTGGTCCAGCAATGCACTAATAATAATAATAATAATAAATAATAATAATAATAATATATAATAATTTGTACCCCTCCCTCCTCTGCCTTTGTTTCCCCAGCCACTCTGGGCAGCTTCCAACAAATATTAAATACATTAAAAATCTAAGAAGTGTGCATGCACACGAAAGCTCATACCAAGAACAAACTTAGTTGGTCTCTAAGGTGCTACTGGAAGGAATTATTTTATTTTTTATTTTGTTTTGACTATGGCAGACCAACACTACCTGTAATTAAAACATCAGTCATTAAAAACTTCCCTAATGCCTTCAGATGTCTTCTAAACGTCAGATAGTTGTTTATTTCTGACATCTGATGGGAGGGGGCGGGCACCACCGAGAAGGCCCTCTGCCTGGTTCCCTGTAACCTTGCTTCTCGCAGGGAGGGAACCGCCAGAAGGCTTCAAAGCTGGACCTCCGTGTCCGAGCTGAACGATGGGGGTGGAGACGCTCCTTCAGGTATACAGGGCCGAGGCCGTTTAGGGTTTTAAAGGTCAGCACCAATACTTTGAATTGTGCTCGGAAACGTACTGGGAGCCAATATAGGTCTTTGAAGACCGGTGTTATGTGGTCTCGGCGGCCGCTCCCAGTCTCCATTCTTACATAACCCCTGAAATGCATCTAAGCAATCTCTGAGTTCTCCCAGGACTATGGTTTGGAAATAAATGTCTTGCAGTAGTACAGCAGCTGATAGTTTCTGTTCTTTAGCTGCCTTTTGCCTGCTGTCTTGTCACAGTGGGGTTTCCCTTGACATTCGTTTTTGAAGATCTGTTTGGCTGATCTAGCCTGCCTCCAACATTTGTCCCATACAGAGTAGACTTAATGGAATAAATAGATGTGATTAACTTAGGTTCGTTAATTTTGATGGTGTCGATCAGTTGGATCCAAGCCCCTTTGTAATTCTTTGGCTGCTTGGTCACTTGTACATTATCGGTAGTCCACCTGGGTCGGAAAGGGATGTGGAGCCATGGTAGTCAACATGGTGCCCTCCTGTGCTGGACCGGCAACTCCCATCAGCCCCAGCCGGCATAGCCAATGGCCAAAGAGCGTAAAAGTTATTCTTGGAAGGTGGTGGACTCTCCATCACTGGCGGTTTCTAGGTTGGCTGGCCATCTGTCAGTGAAGCTGTAACTGTGATTCCTGCATTGCAGGGGGAGTGTATAGTTGGGTCCCTCCCAACTCTACAATTCAATGGTTCTAAATTGTGATCGAAAAGCATCTGAAGGTCATTGCATTGGCCCCTCTGATATACAGGATGGTATTCATATTCTCCCTGGAAAAGACCCTGATGTTGGGAAAGATGGAGGGCACAAGGAGAAGGGGACGACAGAGGATGAGATGGTTGGACAGTGTTCTCGAAGCGACTGGCATGAGTTTGGCCAAACTGCGGGAGGCAGTGGAGGATAGGGGTGCCTGGCGTGCTCTGATCCATGGGGTCACGAAGAGTCGGACACGACTGAACGACTGAACGACAACATTCATATTCTGAATGCTGCCATTGGTTTTGATGGATTCTTCCTCAGCCAATCATCCAGGTATAACTAATTGATTTACTTAGCTCTGCATTCTTTGCCAATCTACTCCCAGCGCACGGAAGGAACACCCCAAATCAGACTTTCTTCCTGCGCTTCAGGCTGCTCAGCTGAACTGATATTCAAGAGGACATTATCTCCATCCTGCAGGCACTGAAGGTGCTGCTGTCCCTCTTGTGTGTTTTCCACCCTGTCTTGAGAAAGCTTTGCTTCTGAGGAAAGATAATAGGGTTGCATTAGTTTAGCATGGATCCATTCTAATTGTGATTGAATGCGAAAATTGCAACACGAAACCAATCTAATTATTACACTTAACGATCGGTGTCAGGGCTTATGTTCTGCACTGCAGGAAAAAAACCAAAGCCAGTCTTCCTTTAAAAAAGGGGAGCATGGTGGAGTGAAGCTCCTTCACCTTTGATGTTGCTGCAGTGTTTCAGCAGTCTTGCTATTGCTGTTCAATAAGGTACTGGGAAAGATTGCGAGGAGGATGCAGTTGGCTGCCTAACACAGAAACTTTCCAGATGGTGTTTTGGGTCATCATGATCTTGCATTGCAGGGGAGTTGGAGCAGATGACCCTTGGAGTCTCTTGCAGCTCTACAGTTCTACGACTGTGATTCTGTGGAAAGAGCTGGGTAAGAAGAGTTTGGATTTGGATTTCTTATCCCACTTTTCATTACCCGAAGGAGTCTCAAAGCGGCTCACATTCTCCTTTCCCTTCCTCCCCCCACAACAAACACTCTGTGAGGTGAGTGGGCTGAGAGACTTCAGAGAAGTGTGACTAGCTCAAGGTCACCCAGCAGCTGCATGTGGAGGAGCGGCGGTGCGAACCTGGTTCCCCAGATTACAAGATTACCGCTCTTAACCACTACACCACACTGGCTCTCAGGGTAACCCCCTGTTGGCATGGTTCTGTGGTTAGCACTCCAACCAAACATAGATTTTTGCTTCTGAATGGGATAAGAATAGGCTATGGAAGAAAGAAAACAAGGGGGGAAATTATTTTTCCAATATATTCCATCTTCTGTTAGCATTATATGATGACTTCCTTCATTCCCTTTCTGCTAAATTTCCTTATAATACATCTTTAGCAGTTTATTGACCAAATTTATTAAACATCATTGATTATATAAACATCTTTCTCACTTGTCCCTTATTTTTTACTCTTTATCTAACTTGAAATCCTAATTTTATGATGTTGGCCTTGAATTCCTTTTCTAAGGAATCAAATTACTCAGCTGCCAGAATTTTATTGGCCAAGAATTGCAAGACGCAAGAGATACCAACAATAGATGAATGGCAAATGAAGGTTATGGGTTTTATGGAACTCACTGAAATGACTGGGAGATTACGTGATCAGAAGGCGGAGACGGTGGAAGAAGATTGGAAGAAATTTAAATTATATCTTAACGAATCATAGGATTTTAAGGGCCCAAAGAGTAATCTTGTAATGGCTTCGGTCTCTCCCACACACGTGAGACGACTCCGGCAGTTAATTATTTCAGATTTATTAGTCACATTAAAAAGCCCTGGTTGGAGCTCAGCTAATCTCCATCATCCTCAGATAGCACAGATGCCGGAACTGAGCTCCGCCCCCTTTCCCCCCAACAGGAAAACCCCCACCTTCTCTTCCTTTCCTTTTCGTGCTTCTCGGCCAGTCTTGTGACCATACGAGATTTTGGAGAGGGCGCTCCCTGTATCTGTGTCATTGTCCGAACTAACAAGTTGCATTCTTTCATTTTCCCTGTGTCCAGAGATCAAGTTACGGCTGCTCCCTGCTGTTTCTCCCTCCTCTCTGCATTCCACTCTTATCTGTTTTCTCTCTATGCCTGCATTCCCATTCCCTGTCAGTGAAGGAACACAGTTGACAAATCTAGCCCAAGCCCCAGTGATGCAGGAATCACACCTAAAGAATCCCTGAAAGATGGCCATCGTTCAACCCCTCCTTAAAAACCTCCAATGGAGGAGAGTCCCCCTCAAAATCTGCTCCCTTTCCTTTTTAAGTGGTTCTAGATGACCCATGGGTCCCTTCCAACCCTGCAATTCTGTGGTTCTGCTTTCTGAAGTAGTCCATCCCACAGTTAAACAGTTCTTACTGTCAGAAGGTTCCTCCTAACTTTGACTTGGACTCTCCATCCTTGACATTGGCATCCATTGGTTCAGGCCCAACCCTCTGCTCCATCTTCAAAGTGCCAGCCCTTCAAATAGAGGAGGGACACATGTGATTTGTTTGTGGCACACTGTGAAGAGCCAGTGTAGTGGTTAAGAGTGGTAGACTCGTAATCTGGGGAACCGGGTTCGTGTCTCCGCTCCTCCACATGCAGCTGCTGGGTGACCTTGGGCTAGTCACACTTCTCTGAAGTCTCTCAGCCCCACTCACCTCACAGAGTGTTTGTTGTGGGGGAGAAAGAAGGGAAAGGAGAATGTGAGCCGCTTTGAGACTCCTTTGGGTAGTTGATAAAGTGGGATATCAAATCCAAACTCTTCTTCTTCTTCAAACCCCTTGGTGTCTTTCGTTAGGAGAGAAAAGTGCTTGGTCTTCTAATATTTCCATGGCGTTGAGGAGGAAGGAGTTCATATGCTATCATTAATTTGGTACGTGTGGATTCATGCAAAATGCAACCCATTTCTATACTGAGTTAAGGTCTCCCTTCCCCAACTCTGTGAATGTGGTTTTGGCATTTTAGTAAAAAGAGAGAGAGAGAGAGAGAGAGAGAGAGAGAGAGAGAGAGAGAGAGAGAGAGATTGTCAAAGTTTCCCTCCTCTCCAAGCTTGAAGGTGGATGCCTTTGTTTTGGTGCATTCCACCTGGTATGAACACCTGGGGTTGGCATCTCAGGTACAGTGAATGAACTTCTGCATTGAGGGAGATGGTTAGAGTTCCAACCAAACATAGATTTTGCTTCTGAATGGGAGAAGAAAAGGCTATGGACTCCTGGCGGTAGCATAAGCATCCATTTCCCTGTTTACCGCAGGTTCCCTTCGTTTTGTTTCCTTTCAGTTCACTCAATCTTTTTAAAAGCCGGATGAATAATACAAGCACAACTTTTCAGAAGGAGCCAGGGGGCTGATAAGGAACTCTGGGAGCTATTTTTACCTGCCTAGTGCGCTATTTTTCGAATTCATTTTGCTCGATTCTGGGTTTAGTGTCACAGATGGCAAAGTCAAATTTAAGAAGCACAGCATTTGCACAGGGGTTGGAAAGGACCAAATGTCAATCTGCCCACAGATTGGCCTCTGTAGTTCCGGGCTGCCATGTGCTGCAGTCAGGGAGTCAGTGTGTGTGTGTGTGTTTGTGTGTGTGTGTCAGTCAAATGAAAGGCAGACTGAACAGCAACCAGTTCTCACTTTTCCAAGCAAGAGAGCCGAGGAAACTTCATGCTGGAGGGAAAAGCATAGGAAACATCTAACAGGATAGATAATTCTTCCCTTGTACATTAGAACTTAAAAGGTAAAGGTAAAGGTAAAGGACCCCTGGACTGTTGTTGTTGTTGTTCAGTCATTCAGTCATGTCCGACTCTTCGTGACCCCATGGACCAGAGCACGCCAGGCACGCCTATCCTTCACTGCCTCTCGCAGTTTGGCCAAACTCATGTTAGTAGCTTCGAGAACACTGTCCAACCATCTCGTCCTCTGTCGTCCCCTTCTCCTTGTGCCCTCCATCTTTCCCAACATCAGGGTCTTTTCCAGGGAGTCTTCTCTTCTCATGAGGTGGCCAAAGTACTGGAGCCTCAACTTCAGGATCTGTCCTTCCAGTGAGCACTCAGGGGTGATTTCTTTAAGGATGGAGCAGGATAGAGAAACCCTAATGTCAGAACCGTGGGTGTACCACAAGTTCCTCTATTTTGAACTATTGGATAAAAACTAGTGCTTTTTCAGGAGGGGAAAAAAACCCACATTCCCCCATAACTCTTTAATTGTGCTAATCGTCAGCCGGGATGAGTCACAGGAGCATTTTCAAAAAAATTGCCATTCGCACAGTGAATGGGATGACAGGAAGATACTCTGGAGGCAATCGGATCTGGCCATCTGCCAACCTCACTGAGACCCGCCGCAGAAATCGATTCGGAGGGATGGCAAAGTTTGATTATTAGGCGAATTCTCTGAAAGTGCTCAAAAGAAATTTCCTCACGTTTGACTAAAGGGCTAGTGGCTGCATTTCAACACTGCCAAGAACAACAGCAATGCCCAGCTCAGTCTGTTGCCACACATATAGATCAGCTCTGCTTGGAAGATCTTGTGGCCAAAATGTGAGTTATAAGAATACAAATCACAGGATCACAGAGCCAATGATAGAATCCTAGAGTTGGAAGAGACCCCAAGGGCCATCCAGTCCAACCCCCTGCCAAGCAGGAAACACCATCAAAGCATTCCTGACAGATGGCTGTCAAGCCTCTGCTTAAAGACCTCCAAAGAAGGAGACTCCACCACACTCCTTGGCAGCAAATTCCACTGTCCGAACAGCTCTTACTGTCAGGAAGTTCTTCCTAATGTTTAGGTGGAATCTTCTTTCTTGTAGTTTGAATCCATTGCCCCGTGTCCGCTTCTCTGGAGCAATGAACTCTGCTTGGAAGCCAGTGGAGCAGGGGTTGGCAAACTTTTTCAGCAGGGGGCCAGTCCACTGTCCCTCAGACCTTGTGGGGGGCTGGACTATATTTTGAAAGGGGGAAAAAATGAAAGAATTCCTATGCCCCACAAATAACCCAGAGATGCATTTTAAAAGGGCACATCCCATGCAAGAGCACCAGGCAGGTCAGGCAGTATTGCAGAAGATAAAAATTAAAATTGAATTTTTTTCTTACCTGCACTAATGACAATCATCATTGTTTGGATGGGGGGGGGTCCTCTCCTGGGTTTGGTGCTGCGTTGCGACCTGCTGGGCCTCCTACTGCTGGCACCTCTTCCGCGCTTCGGAGGTGGGATGGGGGCCCTCCCACCAGCAGCGGAGGCCAGATCGCCGCCGTGCAGCCAGAGGGGAGAGTGCCGGACTGCCCACAGGAGCACCAGGGCGACAGCGGCGGCGGAGGGACGAGTGGCACAAAAGGGCTCGCTGGCTTTGGAGAGGCGCTGCTCAAAATGGCGCTCAGCCAGCTCAGCCCAGCCCCCTTCCTCCTCTACGCAGGGTGGGGAGAAGCCAGGAGGAGGGAGGGAGAAGGCGCCATGGTGCGTGAGAGGGAAGGGGGAAATGGCGCCGAAAAATATATATTAAAGAAGAAGAAGAGTTTGGATTTGATATCCCGCTTTATCACTACCCAAAGGAGTCTCAAAGCGGCTAACATTCTCCTTTCCCTTCCTCCCCCACAACAAACACTCTGTGAGGTGAGTGGGGCTGAGAGACTTCAGAGAAGTGTGACTAGCCCAAGGTCACCCAGCAGCTGCATGTGGAGGAGCGGGGAAGCGAACCCGGTTCACCAGATTACAAGTCTACCGCTCTGAACCACTACACCACACTGGCTCCCCGCACCGATCCATGGACTGTCCGTGGGCCGGATCCCGATGGCCATTGGGCCGGATCCGGCCCACGGGCCACAGTTTGCCGACCCCTGCAGTGGAGGCTTTCTCCCTCCCACAATGTTATATGGTGATCTGCTCAAGAACACCATAGCTTGCTCGGTTAAAATGTTAATTCACGACTTCCGGCGGCGACGCCATTGCGGGTGGTCGTGGGCTGCTTCGGCTGCGAAGCGCCCAGTCCATCCCGGGGGTTAGGAGCCCCGCTACCGCAAAGCGGGGCTCCGGTTGGGGTGCGGGAAGAGCGTCCCGCACCCTGGGCTCCCCGGCTGTGCCCGTTGTGGCTCCGAACCCTTCCCTCGCTCCCCCTGTAAAGGGGGAGTGGGGGTGAAGGGACGACGGAGCCGGGCTATAGGGGACATGCCCCAACCGGGATGTAAATGCGGCGACAAAGCCTGTGATGAGCGTCTAAGTTCTACCTGTATTTAGTCATCTGAAAGAACCCGGTGGTTGTGAGTATTTGCCTGACTTTTCTATTTTTGGAACGATCCGGGGGGAAGAGGAAAGGGAGCCTGCCTCCCTCCCTTCGGAGTGAAAGATAGTAACCAGTTTAAGTGACTGCTGCTACAATAATGGATACAAAGAGCTCGCAATTTGAAATCTGAGACTGCTGAGTTTTCCCTTTGGGGATAAAGTGGGGAGAAAATATCTCCATCTAAAGTTTTGGTCTTCACATTCTGGCTTCAGAAAAAATGGCGATGGAAAATTTGGACTGACGTGGGAAACAATTGAAACAAAAGAAGGAAGAGACAGGAACTGAAATTTGATACCCACCCTCCCTTTCAAAATGCTGAACTTTGTGTTGGAACTTGTTTTGAACTCTGGTCTAAACGATGAAGAACTTGTTGGATGTCTTGAAGCTGGAACTGCTTAATCGTAAACTGCAAGTCTTGAGTGGGATTATTAATAAAAAGAATAAATTTTCCCACAGAGGAGGCTTTTCAAGAATTTTACTCAATGGAAGCAAACCTTGGCAAAGAGCTGGAAGGGGTGCTTGAAGGTTGCTATGAAATGGCTGGGCGACTCCGGGAAAAGGAACCGGTTTCTGGGGGTGGCAGCCCTGGAACCGGAAAATTTATAATATCCAGACCCCGAGGTGGGAGCTCGGGGGCAAGGGACATGGAATTAAGATTTTTACAAGAAGTAGAAGAATCGTACAAAGAAACGGAGGAGCCCAGGAAGGACGTGAGGTGTACCCTGAAGCTTGATGCAAGGTTTGTTGTGACTGTTGCCTGGATCTGTGGACATTTGGGAAAAGAAGACAATTCGAGGAACGGTTCCGGCGAAAGACAGAGAAAGACAATGGACAGAGGGGGTGTGGGGTGAAGTATTAATCGTTAATTTAAATGATCTGTCATGGTATCTGAAATCGGAGTGTGAAGGTGTTAATTATAAGTTTTTAGTGAACAAATAGTGAGATATTGAGATTTATGTTAATAGCAGCATGATAAAGGAAAGAAGAAATAAGTTTAGATTTTTTAAGAATATTTTTTAAGATTTATGATAAACTAAGAAGATAAAGATGATTGTTTTATTTTTAACTAAAGTGAATTTTTAGAGAAAAGGTGTTATAAAAAAGAAGATTGATTTAAATCCGAAGGTGTATAGGCAGGGGAAGTCATGTGTCAAGATTTGAAACAAGAATTTTTTTTTTATGGATATAAGTAAGAGGAAAAAATCCTGGCTTTGTGTGTATTTGTGTTATACATGTTGGTGTGGGAGGGGTTTGTGTTGTATTATGAAAAAAGATGGATAAAGGGAAATGCTTATTTATGCAGCTCATGCTTAAACTATGGAACTCCCTCCCACAGGAGGCAGGGACGGCCACCAACTTGGATGGCTTTAAAAGATGAATTAGACAAATCCATGGAGGAGGAGAGGGTTATTGATGACCATCCCTGCCAGTGTGGTGTAGTGGTTAAGAGCGGTAGACTTGTAATCTGGTGAACCGGGTTCGCGTCTCCACTCCTCCACATGCAGCTGCTGGGTGACCTTGGGCTAGTCACACTTCTCTGAAGTCTCTCAGCCCCACTCACCTCACAGAGTGTTTGTTGTGGGGGAGGAAGGGAAAGGAGAATGTGTTAGCCGCTTTGAGACTCCTTCAGGTAGTGAAAAGCGGGATATCAAATCCAAACTCTTCTTCCACTAGCCAGGATGGCTCTGCTCTGCCTCCACAGTTGGTTCTGAATACCAGTTGCTGGAAGCCACAGGAAAGGAGAGTTCTCTTGTGCTTGAGTCCTGCTTGCAGGCTTTCCATTGCAGCCTCTGGTTGACCACGTGGGACCAGAATGCCGGACTCGACAGGCCATTGGCCTGATCCAGGAGGCTCGTCTTAGGACATATTTTTGGAGTTCACCATTCACTCCTTTGCTCTGGGCTATGCTGCAAAGGGGACAACCCTTTGCATCCTTCCAAGAAGAATTCATAGATAAGGGTTGGCTAAATTCAGGAAGTTGGGCTATAAAAGCTCATCCCCATATTCTCTCTGGTGCAATGAGCCGTATCAGGATGAGAAGTGTGAGTGGCAGAATGGTAACCTGATCACTGCCAAATTTTCAAGATGGTCACCTGTCCTTCGCAGCTTCTTGGTCCCAGCTGCAGGGAAGGGGCATCTCCCAGCCCTTGCAAGATTCCTCCCCTCCCTTTTGTCCTGCAGAGCCAGAAAAAGAAATTGAAGTTACTACTCTGCCAAATAATTGCAAACTTTCTGTGCACAGGCACTCATCAAAAATGCACAGGCATCTGGTACAGTCTTATTTCTCCCCCCCCCTTTAAATCTTCTTAAGCATTAGTGAAAAAGTGTGGGCAATGAGCAGAATCGGGAGCTGTTCTAACTGTGCCCCTAGGTAAAGAATTTCCCACCTCCCCAAAAGGTTGAAAGTCCTTACAGGCGCAGAGGAAGCTTCCTCGCTACCCGGGGCGGTGAACGGAGGCACCCCTTGGGGGCGGGATGTCATGACGTTGCATCGTGATGTCACGATGCAATGTTAGGTCAGAGTGACATGCGTGGAATCCGATGCATGCGCGCTCCATCGCTGGGCCGCATGGCAAACTTGCAAGCTGCTCAGCGATTGGCGGCTCGTGGGGCTGCTGAGCGCGAGTGGCGGGCGTAAGGCCGTGCTGTTTTTTGCACACGGCAGCCCCACGAGCCTCCGATCGCTCAGCGGCTCGCAAGGTCGCCACAGGAGCGGCGGTGGAGGCCCAGCGGTGGAGTGGGCATGCGCCGGATTTGCTCGCAGGCCACTGAGCAGGTTTGCTCTCAGGCTGCAGAGGGAGGCTGCCTCGCTCCGCGGCTTGTTCAGGGGCCGCCGAGAGGGTGGGGCGGGGTGGGCCCAAGTGTCACCCCCTCCTCTGGAACCCGGGGCGCCCCACCCCCTACACCCCGCCCTCGCTATGCCACTGAGTCCTTACAGGCTTCCTTGGATTCTTGGATGGTGGCCTAGTTTGAGAGGGCAGCTAGAATTAAAGATGAGCAAAGAAAGAAGCAGGAGATTCTTCTAGGTGACCCCACCCCATCCCCACCCCATGCCACAAACCAGGCAGTTCAGGATGGAAAGCAGGAACAAACAAAATGGCCACCCTATGCAGATTTCTCACGGGGAGATAAAATAGCAATATATTTATATATTGAAAAGTCCAGAGCACAATACAGGACACACCATGAAGTTGTTACAGTAAGTGCCACACTTTTAATCAGTTCTAGCAAATTCTAAAATAAAAGGTGCCAGTACTGCGTGCCCTTGAGTACCCCCAGAAAACCCCCCACTGGTTATATTGTATATAGTGCCATTAATATATACTGTATCATCATCATCATCATCATCATCATCAATAGATTTCTTATGACCTAGGGTCAGTTAAAATAATCAGTTAAAACTCACAGTGTTAAGCATAGGGCAGGTCCTTATCTATATTAATTGACTGATTGGTCGATCTAGGGCCAGGGCAAAGATATGCATCTTCAGCATAGGATGAATTCTATTCAATGAATCATAGAATTGTAGAGTTGGAAGGAACGCCCCGAAATCATCTAGTCCAGCCCCCTGAAATGCAGGAATCTCAGCTCGAAGAATCCCTGGCAGATGGCCATCCAACCTCTGCTTAAAAAATACCAGTGAAGGAGAGTCCACCTCCTTTTGGGGGAAGAAGAGAAGAAGAAGAAGAGTTTGGATTTGATATCCCACTTTATCACTAGCCGAAGGAGTCTCAAAGCAGCTAACATTCTCCTTTCCCTTCCTCCCCCACAACAAACACTCTGTGAGGTGAGTGGGGCTGAGAGACTTCAGAGAAGTGTGACTAGCCCAAGGTCACCCAGCAGCTGCATGTGGAGGAGCGGAGACGCAAACCCGGTTCCCCAGATTACGAGTCAACCGCTCTTGACCACCACACCACGCTGGCTCTCAGGGAGACTGTTCCACTTTCCACTGGCTCTGGCCACCAGAAAATTCACCCTGATGTGTATTTAAAAGGGTCCAGGTGCACTTCTGGAATTCTACAGCTTGCCAGAGAGAAAGTAGAGCTGTAGCTACAGCAGTGGGGGGCTATCTGGTTTTTGTTTGTTTGTTTGTTTGTTTGTTTGTTTGTTTTGCCCCAGGTGAAGCCTCCAGAGGGACACCATTGATGCTCCAAGCATGTGTACATGTGTGTGTGTGTACATTGGGGTGGGACCAAACTGGGTCTTTGACCCAGGCGAAATAAAGCCTAGTTTTGCCCCTGGAAAAGGCAAAAAAATGGGTTTCTTGTACAAGGGCACTACATGGTAGAACCTGAATTTGATGCTTTGTGATGGGATCCCACCTGCAAAATAGCACCGGTCTGTAAATGGGCAAAGTTAGGAACCTAGGAAGTTGCCTTACCCTGAGTCAGACAATTGGTCTATCTAGCTTGGGGTTGATGACACCGACTGGCTGAGGCTCTCTAGGGTTTCAGATGGGGACGTATCCAGCACTACCTGGAAACACCAGAGATTGAACCAGGGGCCTTCTAGATGCAGAGCAGGTGCGGGGCTTCTGAGCTACAGCCCTTCCCCATCATGAAGGCTTCATTTGAGCCAGAACGTCCTACCACCAATTGAAGGAGACATTGGTTAAAAATAACAAGCCATTCTTGTGCCGAGATGCACACCCGGTTCCTTGCAGTTGGGGTTGGGGGGGGGGGATGTGCTTGTGGAAAAAATGGGTCTTCTTCTTCTGCCATCTCCTCCTCTCTTCCCACTTCTTCCTCCCACCCCTAAGCTGCTTTAATCTTTCTGCCGCATACGGGATGGAATAAAGCTCCGTAATTGGACTGCGCAGCTCCAAAGTTGGGATTTCCTCTTTAAACGAAAGTGCATTTCACTGGATTTCCTGGCTTGTAGTTAAAACTGCCTCCATGTCATTAAACACTGGTGCTAAAAATATTCTAAAGCCCAACTATCAGTGTTTAATGGTAGCTGGCCTTTCCAAATGGGGGGCTTTTCTCTGTGCATGGTGTGTGTGTGTGTGTGTGTGTGTGTGTGATAAAAGGAGACTTTGTGGGACTCGGATATATAAATTGGGTGTGATTAGGGGGGGTGGAAGAGGGGCAACAATATCAGTTTCTATCAGGCATTTTGCTAAAACAGCAGCACTATGCTGAGAGCCAGTGTGGTGTAATGGTTAAGAGTGGTATACTCGTAATCTGGGGAACCGGGTTCGTGTCTCCGCTCCTCCACATGCAGCTGCTGGGTGACCTTGGGCTAGTCACACTTCTCTGAAGTCTCTCAGCCCCACTCACCTCACAGAGTGTTTGTTGTGGGGGAGGAAGGGAAAGGAGAATGTGAGCCGCTTTGAGACTCCTTTGGGTAGTGATAAAGCGGGGTATCAAATCCAAACTCTTCTTCTTCTTCTTCTTGGCACATCAACCACAATGGCTATGCTCTGTCTCCACAGCCAGAGGCTGCGATGCCTCTGCATACCACTTGGTGGAAGCTACAGGAGGGGAGCCAGTGTGGTGTAGTGGTTAAGAGCGATGGACTCATAATCTGGTGAACCGGGTTCGCGTCTCCGCTCCTCCACATGCAGCTGCTGGGTGACCTTGGGCTAGTCACACTTCTTTGAAGTCTCTCAGCCCCACTCACCTCACAGAGTGTTTGTTGTGGGGGAGGAAGGGAAAGGAGAATGTTAGCCGCTTTGAGACTCCTTCGGGTAGTGATAAAGTGGGATATCAAATCCAAACTCCTCCTCCTCCTCCTCCTCCTCCTCCTCCTCCTCTTCATCCTCTTTCTTGTGTTCGAATCCTGCTTGGGAGTTTTCAGTTTGGGGCACTTGGTTGGCCACTGAGAGAGCAGGATGTCGGACTAGATCAGGCATGTCCAACAGGTAGATTGTGATCTACCGGTAGATCACTGGACGTCTGCAGTAGATCACTGGTAGATCATTGGGTCCCCCAAAGAAGCTGAACAACTGTGGCCCCCCTAAAAAAAGCTCAACATTTTACCTCCTCCCTGAAAAAACTCAACAACTTTGACCTGAACCCCCCAAAAGAGGGTAGATCACTGCCAGTTTTTTAACTCTGTGAGTAGATCGCAGTCTCTTGGGAGTTGGCCACCCCTGAACTAGATGTACAGTGGTACTTTGGTTCTCAAAATTAATCTGTTCCGGAAGTGCGTTGCAAAACCAAAATGTTCTAAAAACCAAGGCACGCTTTCCCATAGAAAGTAATGCAAAATGGATGAATCCATTCCAGACTTTTAAAAGCAACCCCTAAAACAGCAATTTAACATGGATTTTACTATCTAACAAGACTATTGATCCATAAATCAATCAATCAGTAGCTGAAATGGGTTCCACACAGTCACAGAAAAAGAGCCGCAAAAACAAAAATGCAAAATAAATAGCGTAACACTCCAAGCGGAAGCGAAACACTCAAAATGGAGCACGTGCAGCTTCTGCAAAAAGTTCGCAAACCGGAACACTTACTTCCGGGTTTGCAGTGTTTGGGTTCCAAGTTGCTTGAGTACCAAGGCGTTTGAGAACCAAGGGACCACTGTACTCTTGGACCTGATCCAGCTGCAAAACTCTTCGCAACGTTCACAAGAACCTGCCAGATTTGCAGATTTCCCCAACCAATCCATGAAGACTCCACTCTCCTTCAAACTCAGTCCACACGTCTCTGAATTCTGCCATGCGGTTCTCAAACAAACAAACAAACAAAAAATTGTTCCAAAATGGACATATCAGTGGGGAAAGCATGCAAAAGAGGGTAGATTTGTGCTGGCAGGTGACATTAAAAAATTTCTTGGAAGAATGCATGTAGTAGGGAAAACTTTGTACAGAACTTCATAGATTAACAGAAATGCATATGGAAATACGTATGAATTTTTATGCGGCTCCCTTGGCACTGCTTTTTGGTAGCTCTATTATTAATTAATTAATTAACCTTTATTCATCTTTTTTTTAAAAAAACAAACCATAAAAATATTTCAGCTGCCCAGACATTATTATACACTCGAAAGAAACTGACACAGTCTAAGATTGCCAGCCAATAAAGCGCTAAAGAAATGAATAAATGAAAAAGTAAATAAAACAAAAGTAGGGTTTTTTTTTAGAAACACACACACACACACACACACAAATACCACAGTAGGTATACCCTATCCAAAGCATATCCATTGGGCAGTGAAGTTTGTTGTTCATTTCTCACAGAATGGAGGAGTTCAAAACAAATTACTAAATTTATACATAAAGATTTGAACCTTTTTTCTGGCTGTTTTAGATACACCACATGAAAAAGAAAGGGGAGTTTACATCAGCTGTTTTTATTGTATTGGTTTGTTTGATTTGCTTCAATCTTAATTTTTTTTTAATAAAAATTGACATATTTTCCCATTCCTATGATTAACATATCAACTCGGAGACAGGCAGTTAAGAGTCCTCCACAACTCCAATCTCAGAGTCAGCTGTTGTTGAAACTTGACAAATATGCAGCAAACACAGGCTTGGCACAACACAAAATCTGGCTTTCCTAATTATCTACCGGTACTTACTGGTACTAGGGACCCAGGTGGTGCTGTGGGTTAAACCACAGAGTCTAGGGCTTGCTGATCAGAAGGTTCGAATCCCTGCCACGGGGTGAGCTCCCGTTGCTCGGTCCCTGCTCCTGCCCACCTAGCAGTTCAAAAGCATGTCAAAGTGCAAGTAGATAAATAGGTACCGCTCCGGCGGGAAGGTAAACGGCATTTCCGTGCGCTGCTCTGGTTTGCCAGAAGCGGCTTAGTCATGCTGGCCACATGACCCGGAAGCTGTACGCTGGCTCCCTCGGCCAATAAAGCGAGATGAGCGCTGCAACCCCAGAGTCGACACGACTGGACCTAATGGTCAGGGGTCCCTTTACCTTTTACTTGCTGAATCAGTCTCTTCCAGATACAGGATTGTAGAGTCAGGAGAGACCCCCAAGGCTCATCCATCCCACCCCCTGAAATGCAGAAATCATACAACACAGCTCTTTCCTTATTATTCTTATTCTACTGATCTGTTTGACCTAATATAATAATTGTTGGTTGGTTGGTTACATATTTGCCCGTTCCCTAAGATTGAAATGTTATGCAGAGGATCCTTAACTGCCTGTCTCGGAGACGGCTGACTGCTGAGAGTTGACGGGAGACCTTTGGCCTCCCCCTGCCTGGCTCCAGTTGGGGCTCTTCCTCCGGGGCCTAATCCTGAGTTGGCATTCTAGTCGAGGATGGCACAGAATTGCCTCTCTGGCGAAGGGCCAG
Source organism: Lacerta viridis (assembly GCA_900245905.1). NCBI lineage: Eukaryota > Metazoa > Chordata > Lepidosauria > Squamata > Lacertidae > Lacerta > Lacerta viridis. Next base: position 43,796 of record OFHU01003032.1, on the reverse strand, counting down.
GCCTTGGCGGCCGTCCAACGCAGCCTCGAGTGGATCAGGTGTAATCAACCTCCAAGTTTCCACATGCGCCGGAATACCAATTAGGCTCGCAGGCCGGCAGGTTATTAAAAAGGCCCGGGGTGCGCTGGCGAGGCCGCACTTCAGTCGTAAATAGAGGGTGCATCGGGAGCTGGGGGTTGGGGGGGTGGGATTGGAAATTACATATATTATTGAAATAGCGGAGGAGAATGATTAATCTGGGGACTCGTAATAGCCAGGGGTTGTCGCGGGTTGACATGAAAATGATGCTGTGTGTGCAACAAGGGCATCATTAACCAGAGCACGGTCCATGCTTCTTTGGGGCCTCTGAGATGCAGGAGCTGCTCAGCAAAGTGCAGGATTCGTGCCTTGGGGGAAGCAGGCATTGTTTGTTAAATAAGCCAACAACCTGTGACTTTCGAGACTAGGCGGTGATGCTGGCCTGTTGCGGGTCCCCCCGCCCCGCTTGGTAGTCCTTTGTTCTATGATTGGCTGAGATTCTGTGATGTCACTGCAGCTTCGCTGCGATAGCTGCTTTCAGATATTTGAAGGGGTGTCCCATGGATGATGGAGCAAGCTTGTTTTCTGCGGCTCCGGAGGGAAGGACCCCAACCAATGGGTTCAAGTTACAAGAAAGGAGATTCCGACTAAACATTCAGGGGGGGGGGGAACATTCTGACAATAAGAGCTGTTGGACAGTGGAATGGTCTCCGTCAGAAGGTTGTGGACTCTCCTTTCTTGGAGGTTTTAAAGCAGAGGTTTGATGGCCAACTGTCATAGAGGCTTTAGCACTGCAAATGGTTGGACTAGATCATACCCTCCAACATTTCTCTGATCAATATAGGGAGGTCCTATTCCATAATGAGAGTCTTGAGAGTCCCATGGACTGCAAGAAGATCAAACCTATCCATTCTGAAGGAAATCAGCCCTGAGTGCTCACTGGAAGGACAGATCCTGAAGCTGAGGCTCCAATACTTTGGCCACCTCATGAGAAGAGAAGACTCCCTGGAAAAGACCCTGATGTTGGGAAAGATGGAGGGCACAAGGAGAAGGGGACGACAGAGGATGAGATGGTTGGACAGTGTTCTCGAAGCTACTAACATGAGTTTGGCCAAACTGCAGGAGGCAGTGAAGGATAGGCGTGCCTGGCGTGCTCTGGTCCATGGGGTTCAGAAGAGTCGGACACGACTAAATGACTACCTGTAAACTACAACAACTCCATAATTTTATTATTTGTACCCCACCCATGTGACTGGGTTGCCCCAGCCACTCTGCTTCCAAAATATAATTAAACATTTTTAAACTTCCCTGTACAGTGCTTCCCTGTTCAGGTGTTTTCTAAAGGTTGTATGGTGGTGCCTTGGTTTAAGAACAGCTTAGTTTATGAACAACTTGGATTAAGAACGCTGCAAAGCCGGAAGTAGGTGTTTTGGTTTGTGAACCTTGCCTTGGAAGCAGAACATGTTTCGCTTCCTGTTGAGTGTGTTCCCTTTGTAAATTGAGTCTCCCGCTGCCATAGGAAAGCACGCCTTGGTTTAAGGACGCTTTGGTTTAAGAACAGACTTCTGGAACTGATTAAGTTCGTAACTGTACCTTGGCTTGGTACACTTATCTCCTTGGCTTGGGGGTCACAGAACTCCATGACTGATGAAAATAGGGTTGTCCTAAGGAAAAGCGGGACATTCTGTTGTTGCTGGGTTGTTTTTTTTTTAAATAATATTTATTAAGTTTTCCTATTTAACAATCCAATAAAGGCCTCATCAAAGACAGTCCAAATTATAAAAAACCAAACAGTCCAAATATTAAGCCAGATCATAAATCTTTGTTTGACTTCCCATGCTCTGAGGTCGGAGGATTGCCATCATCTCACATTTGCGCTGGCTTTTGTAAATCTGGGACTGTCCCTGGAAAATAGGGATACTTGGAGGGTCTGCTAGATGACCCTTGGGTTACCTCGTGGTTCTGCACTTCGATGACACTATGCATTCCTCCTCCATTTCCTCCTCCAGTTGGAGGCAGCAATGCTTCTGAGTACCAATTGCTGGAAACCGTACGAGAGAATAATTGCTCCTGTGCTCGGATCCTGCTTGCTGGTTACTCAACAGCCATTTGTTCCCTGTGTGAACAGGATGCTGGAATAGATGGGTCATTGGCCTGATCCAGCAGGCTCTGTTCTTATGATTTTGATTGCAAAAACCACCTTGCGAAACATTGCAGAATCTGGCCCTGCGGGTGGTTTTTCCTGCATTCTCCTGTGCTGTTTGCTTTTCCCGGTGCCTCTGCCAGCCTGGGCTTCACCCTCCCGCCTACGTTGTTGTTCCTGGGTGCTTGCCCCTCCTCGTTTTCACGCACCCTCATAATCCCTTGTTGGAGCATGCGGGGATTAGGCTGGAAGGACGGCCTCTGGAGCCAAGCCCACCCTCGCATCAGATGGAGTGGCAAAGTTCAAAGCTGAGCTGTCGCATGTTGGGTCTGGCTCAATGGACTAGCTCCAAGGTCAACTAAATCTGGTCTAGTCAGATCAGCCATCTGTGTGTGCACTCGTGTGTGTGTGTGTGTGTGTGTGTGTGTTAGACACTGTGGCACACTTCCGCTCCTTCCTTTAAGGCACAATTGCATGCGGATGGGGTGTGGGGCTCAGCAGGACTGCCAAGATGGACGCCTGGAAAGAGTTTTATTAGGAAATTCTACAACTATAACTCTCCTGGCAACCTAGCCGTTCGAAAGCACGTCAAAGTGCAAGTAGATACATGCATACATTCTTTTTATTCGACCGTCAGTCAGGAAGAATACATTTGTACAGAATTTAAAAAGCCTCTGAAGGAACTTTGAAGAAATAAGAAGACATAAACCACAATGGAATGGAGCTAAACATATCGATACAATCAATTAAAATCTTACAGCGCTTAAAAGCTAAAAAAAAGAAATTTAGCCACCGGGGAGGCTATATTTCTAGTGACATTATTCAATAAGTATGAAACCTGACTTTCTCTGGATAGAAAGCTAAATTGACGTCAGAGTGGAGCTATAAGGTTTTGCCTGAGTTCTACATAGAGAGGACAAGTCAAAAGAATATGTTTGGTAGACTCAACCACGCCCACCACGGGGTGAGCTCCCGTTGCTCGGTCCCTGCTCCTGCCCACCTAGCAGTTTGAAAGCACATCAAAGTGCAAGTAGATAATAGGTACCGCTCCGGCGGGAAGGTAAATGGCGTTTCCATGCGCTGCTCTGGTTCGCCAGAAGTGGCTTAGTCATGCTGGCCACATGACCCGGAAGCTGTACGCCGGCTCCCTCGGCCAGTAACGCGAGATGAGCGCCGCAACCCCAGAGTCGGACACGACTGGACCTAATGGTCAGGGGTCCCTTTACCTTTACCTTTACTACTATAACTAAAGTTGGGGTGGTTGGGTAACCAGGGCCGTCTTAAGCATATCTGGCACTGTGGTGCGAAGATCCCTCTGGTGCCTCCCCCTTTCCTAGAGTTGCCAACCTTTTCTTAGGGAGGATGGTGCTGCCAGTGAGGCGCCCAGCTTTGCGGGGCTGGAGGAGGTGGGCAGCGGCTGGAGGACAGCTCCTCTGGCAGGGAAGAGGTGGAGGCTCGATGTGGCAGCTCCCGGCTCAGCTAGCTGCTTCATGCCATGGTGGCCATGGCAGGTGGAGGCTCTGGGCACGGTGCTGCTTCGGCACAGCATGGCAGAGGCAGGCAGAGGAGGCAAGCTGATGTTGGGAGGCGCCGCATCCAGCCCCCGCCTCTTCCCTGGTGCCCTCCAGAACTTGGCGCCCTGCACCACACTAGCCTCTATGGGCAAGACGCCCTTGGGGGGTAACGATGGGAGAAGAATTTGATTCAGCTGGTGTTTAAAGGCCAATCTCCCTAATTCCAGACCCTCCAAGGGTCCCTATTTTCCAGGGAAAGTCCCAGATTTACAGAAGCCGTCCCCGTTTTTGTTCTGATCCCAGAATGTCCCATTTTTCCTTGTTGTTGTTCAGTCATTCAGTCGTGTCCGACTTCGTGACCCCAGGGACCAAAGCATGTCAGGCACTCCTGTCTTCCACTGTCTCCCGCAGTTTGGCCAAACTCATGCCAGTCGCTTCGAGAACACTGTCCAACCATCTCATCCTCTGTCGTCCCCTTCTCCTTGTGCCCTCCATCTTTCCCAACATCAGGGTCTTTTCCAGGGAGTCTTCTCTTCTCATGAGGTGGCCAAAGTACTGGAGCCTCAACTTCAGGATCTGTCCTTCTAGTGAGCACTCAGGGCTGATTTCTTTAAGAATGGATAGGTTTGATCTTCTTGCAGTCCATGGGACTCTCAAGAGTCTCCTCCAGCACCATAATTCAAAAGCATCAATTCTTCGGCGATCAGTCTTCTTTATGGTCCAGCTCTCACTTCCATACATTACTACTGGGAAAACCATAGCTTTAACTATACAGACCTTTGTCAGCAAGGTGATGTCTCTGCTTTTTAAGATGCTGTCTAGGTTTGTCATTGCTTTCCTCCCAAGTTTTTCCCCAGGACTTCCCTATTTTCATCAGAGAATTGTTGGAGGGTGTAGAGTTATCCAGCCCCCAAGCAAGGGAGATAAGTTATACAAGGTTTAGAAGACATCTGAAGGCAGCCCTGTATAGGGAAGCTTTTTAATGTTTAATTATGTTTTTATATATCTTTGAAGGTAACCAGAGGGGCTGGAACAACCTAGTCAGATGGGTGGGGTGTTCTTGTTGTTGTTGCTATTATAAAATCATAGAATTCATAGAGTTGACCCCAAGCGCCATCCAGTCCAACCCCCTGCCAAGTGGGAAACACCATCAAAGCATTCCTGACAGATGGCTGTCAAGCCTCCGCTTAAAGACCTCCAAAGAAGGAGACTCCACCACACTCCTTGGCAGCAAATTCCACTGTCCAACAGCTCTTACTGTCAGGAAGTTCTTCCTAATGTTTAGGTGGAATCTTCTTTCTTGTAGTTTGAATCCATTGCCCCGTGTCCGCTTCTCTGGAGCAGCAGAAAACAACCTTTCACCCTCCTCTATATGACATCCTTTGATATATTTGAACATGGCTATCATATCACCCCTTAACCTTCTCTTCTCCAGGCTAAACATACCCAGCTCCCTAAGCCGTTCCTCATAAGGCATCGTTTCCAGGCCTTTGACCATTTTGGTTGCCCTCCTCTGGACACCTTCCAGCTTGTCAGTATCCTTCTTGAACTGTGGTGCCCAGAACTTATATAGGATGTCCCTATTTTCATCAGATAAATGTTGGAAGGTATGTAATTCACACAGCTGTCCTTTGAAGATCGCCCTTCTCCAACCTTTACAATGTAGTTGTCTGCCCACTGTGTGCAGAAATGCATATGCCAGAAGAAAGTTGGAATAAATGCATAAGTCAGTGGGAACAGCATCCTCAAATGCATTGCAAAAAGATGCATGCTGGGCAAAATTGCATTCAGAAAATGGGTGTATTAGAAGAAAGACATTGTGAAATGCTGACTAATCACCACGAGGATTTATTCATTTATTTATCAAAAAAATATTTATATACTGCTAGGTCATTAAAAAAAAAGCTGTTCGCAGCAATAAAACATTACAACGGTACCGTAAAAACCACAAAAGTTAAAATAGTTAAAAACAGGCATTGATTAAGATTGTGGAAGGATGTACTTTTAATTGCCTGCAGAGGCTTGGCAGAATGGAGAGGTTTTAAGTAGGTACTTGAAAGTTGGCACAGAAGGCGCCTGCTGAATCTCTGGTGGCAGAGAGTTCCGCAGGACTAGGTTGATGACACTAAGGGCTCGGTTTGTCACTGTTAGCTCACTGTTAGTGAGCTTCACCAACTCAGGGAATCACCAGTGAAACTTTTGCAGATGATTTCATTGATCCAGCTGGGATAGTCCCTGAGGTACCCTGGACTTTTTAATTAGTACAATAACCTCGAACCTGTCTTGGTACGGCTGGTCGGGAGAGGCGTGTTGTTCCTTTCACCTCAGAGCAACTTGCTCCCTGCGGCTGTCAGTGTGGAACACAGATGGATATCGCCTTTCCCAACCTGGTGCCCTCCACCTGTCATGTGATTGCCAGGGCTGATGGGAGTTGTAGTTCAAAATGGCACCACATTGGCAAAGGCTGGAGCATGCAAATAGCTGAGGGCCAGCAGCGAGTGTAATGCATGTTGTGTTGCTATTCCCCAGACACAAGTTGTCCACTTTCCTCTCTTCTCGCGATTTCTGCACATCCTCTGAGCTCTTCCCATTGCCCTGCGCCATTGATCCTCTTCGCATTCCATATGCTCTCCAGCGGAAGGTGTTAGAAGTCACTTTCATACTTCAAATTAATAAGGCTGGAGTGGTGCTGGGGCTGGCGAGTTGGCACCGCAGTCCTAGAATACGTGATTTACTTGATGCCAGAGAGGCTGATGGGGAAATCGCCCCCTTTTTTGGGGGGGTGGCAAGCTTTTGCGGAGGCAACCGGTGGTTCCTAAGGCCAGCTCCTGTGGGGAATGTTGTGGGCCGCTCCTGCTAAGGAGAGCTGCCGGCAGAGATCCTGGCACCGCTCAAACTGCACTCGGAAATCAATTGACCTCTTAATTCCTCCATAAATATATACCGCGAGTTTGCTGATGGGGGAGCAGCTAACTGATTCTGACAGGGGTCCTCTGATCTCTGTGCGCAGATGACCTGCGATAAATAGGTTTTCCATTTATCCTCTAGGACAAGCAGAGAGAGAAGTTGATCCAGCAAACCTGGTGCAGGCAGCAGACAGTGATGGCCACCACCCCAGGAATCTCTCTCTCTCTCTCTCTCTCTCTCTTAAAGACAAATTTGTGTAGGAGAGGGCTAGCAACAGCTACTTACTGGTCATGATGGCTATGCTCTGGCTCCGCAGTCAGAGGAAGCAATGCTTCTGTTCTCCAGGTGAGGGAACACCTTTTAAATAAACCATGGAACCAAGGGAATTAATTCAAGGCTAGCACTCAGGAGAGGCCCAGCGTTTATTGTAGCCATTGCAACAATACAATAACAATTTATTCGACCGTCAGTCAGAACACAATCCTTATCCATACAAATACAAATACAAACCTGAGACAACTCAGAGGGGTTTACACTAAAACATACACTAAAAGTAGATTATACATAAAAACCCATATCGATACTATCGATTTTAACCTTACGTCGTTTAAGGGCCAAAAAAAAAGAAATTTGGCCACCTCAAAGGTTGTGGTACCAGTAAAATTATTCACCAAAAACGAAACCTGACATTCTCCATCTACCAGGCTAAGGTGGCCTAAGAGTGGAGCTATCAGTTTTTGTCTAAGGTCTACATAAAATGGACAGGTCAGGAGAATGTGTTCGGTTGACTCAACCATTCCCAAGGCACAGGGACAGACTCTCAGAGCATATGGGACTCCCTTGTATCTTCCCAACAAGACCGCTGTTTCCAGGACGTTTAACCTTGCTGCTGTGAGGAGTCTGCGATATTCCACATATTGGATTTCCACCAGGTAAGGGGCTGGTGAATTTCGGAAGATCTCCTATTGCAACAGAGCAGAGCTCAACTTAACGTGGTTGTTCTATCCGAACCGCCAATTAAGAAGAAGGTCTGGCACGAGGAGCAACATAACAAAGGTTTCATAGGCATCACACACAAAAAATGTACCCCAAATTTCCATTTCCCAAACCAGTCCATGAATGAGCAGCTGTCTTCCTTCAAAATCCACACATCTCTGAATTCTGCCATGCAGTCCGCCAACCAAAGAATTCATGCAAAACTGGACAGCCAATGGAGCTATGATGTGGAAGATTCAGGAGAGATAAAAGAAAGTCCGTCTCAATGCAGCACGTGGTTAAACTGTGGAACTCCTTCCCACAGGAGGCATTGATGGACACCAGCTTGGATGGATTTTAAAGGCGATTAGGCAAATTCATGGAGGAGAGGGCTATTGAGGGCTACTATCCAGAATGGTTAAGGACCCGGGTGGCGCTGTGGGTTAAACCACTGAGCCTAGGGCTTGCTGATCAGAAGGTTGGTGGTTCGAATCCCTGCACAGGTGAGCTCCCGTTGCTCGGTCCCTGCTCCTGCCAACCTAGCAGTTCGAAAGCACATCAAAGTGCAAGTAGATAAATAGGTACCGCTCCGGCGGGAAGGTAAACGGCATTTCCATGCGCTGCTCTGGTTCGCCAGAAGCGGCTTAGTCATGCTGGCCACATGACCCGGAAAAACTGTCTGCGACAAACGTCTGCTCCCTCAGCCAGTAAAGCGAGATGAGCGCCGCAACCCCAGAGTTGTCCGCGACTAGACCTAATGGTCAGGGGTCCCTTTACCTTTACCTTTACCCAGAATGGTTAGGCTCTGTCTGCATGGCTGGAGGCAATAATGGCTTCTGAATACCAGTTGCTGGAAACCACAGGAGAGGAGAAGGCTCTTGCATTCATTTTCTGTTTCAGGTTTTCCTGTTGAGGGCATATGGATGGTCACCCTGAGAACAGGTTTCTTAAATAAATGGACCACTGGCCAGCTGTCCTTCTGCTCTTAAGACTGTGGCTGGATGTGTGACCAATCTAAGGCCTTCTCGGTGGTGGCGCCTGCCCTGTGGAACACCGTCCCATCAGATGTCAAGACAATAAGCAACTATTTTACTTTCAAAAGACAACTGAAGGCGGCCCTGTTTAGGGAAGTTTTTAATGCTTGGTGCTGTGTTGCTTTTAATATTCAGTTGGTAGCCCCCCAGAGTGGCTGGGGAAACCCAGCCAGATGGGCGGGGTATAAATTATAAATTATTACATTATTATTTTAAGGGAACAGGTTTCTATCTGCCATGTCCTTTTGGAGAGAGGAACTGTGTGGCGGTCCCTGGCAAGAACTTCAGAGGTCTTCTAGCTCTGCATATATTCTTCTTGGTCAAGTCATAGAATCATAGAATTGCAGAGTTGGAAGGGACCCTGGGGGTCATCTAGTCCGACCCCTTGAATTGCAGGAATCTCAGCTGAAGCATCCGTGACTGAGAACCATCCAACCTCTGCTTAAAAACCTCCAAGGAAGGAGAGTCCACCACCTTCCATGAGAGTCCATTCCACTGTCCAACAGCTCTTATTGTCAGAAAGTTTTTCTGTATGTTCAGTCATGATCTCCATCAATGGGAAGCTGTGCTGAGCCTCATGTAAGATTATAGTAGCCTCTTGAGGTGCCAAACTCTGGTTATCAGGGCAGTTGGGCCAATTTTGTGCAACTTTGGTCATAAATAAGATAAGGGGTATTTCACTGAATCCATCCATCTCACACTTGTGGTATCTACTCCAACTGGCAGGGGGGTCTCCAGAGACGGAAGGAAGGAGACTTCCCCATCACTTTCTACCAGTCCTTTCTAGCTGGAGATCTCACCTGGGACCTGCTACATGCAGAGCATTGTGCTGTAACCACTGAGCAAGCATCCCTTCCCAATTCTTGGCTGCTGCTTTCATCTTGCTTAATTGAAACGTACAGACAAAAAGGAAGCTCGGGCGACTTGTGAAATTGTAATTTTTTTATCCTACCCTTTCAAAAGTGGTTCCTCCCCCATCCCCAATAATGTCATTGAAAGGACTATTACTTGGTAGTATCAATTCCTTTTACCAAGGCGTTCTGGGAATTGTAGCTCTGTAAGGGGAATGTGTCTGACGAAACTGAGGGAGGCAGTGAAAGACAGGCGTGCCTGGCGTGCTCTGGTCCATGGGATCACAAAGAGTCGGACATGACTGAACGACTGAACAACAACAACAAGGAGAATGAGCGGGTGGCGCTGTGGTCTAAACCGCAGAGCCTAGGGCTTGCCGATCAGAAGGTCGGCGGTTCGAATCCCCACGGGGGTGAGCTCCTGTTGCTTCGGTCCCTGCTCCTCCCCACCTAGCAGTTCGAAAGCATGTCAAAGTGCAAGTAGATAAATAGGTACCGCTCTGGCGGGAAGGTAAACAGCATTTCTGTGCGCTGCTCTGGTTCGCCAGAAGTGGCTTTGTCATGCTGGCCACATGACCCGGAAGCTGTCTGTGGACAAACGCTGGCTCCCTCGGCCAGTAAAGAGAGATGAGTGCACAACTCCAGAGTCATTTGCGCCTGGACCTAACAGTCAGGGGTCCCTTTACCTTTACCTTTAAGGGGAATGAGAGAGTCTCCCAGCAACTCTCAGCACCCTGAAGGAACTGCAGCTCCCAGGATGCTTTGAGAGAAGCCCAGGTAGTTTAACGTGTTACGAAACTGCTTTGAATGTTTAGCGCAGAGATGTGGCCCTCCTTCTCCAAGGGCCAGTTGGTGGGAAGGAGAGCTGGTCGGTAATGGATGTGTTTTTGCTTTTGCAGCAGTTCTTCTTTGCCTTTCGTGCCGCTTGCATCCGAAGCATTCTGCAAATACCCTCCTTCCTCCTGCCAAATATGCAGTGTGAGTTTTGACATGCTAGGCACTTCAAGAACGAGGTCAAATGGGACATATGGCAGATTTGAGCGGGGAGCGGAGCTGGGAGCTATCAAATCAGATGAAGGAAAATACAATTTGTAGGTAGCTGGGAGTAGGACGTTGGTACTGGAGCCCAAGAGGCAGAAAACACTTGATTATCTGACAGAGGGGAGTGGAGCAGCTAACCTATTGTGATTTCTAGATGTGTGCTTAAGAACCGATCTGGCTGAGGATCCTGTTCCCACGTGGCCTCTCAGATGCTCCAAAAGGAAGCCTGAAAAGCAGGATATGAGCACATGAACCGTCTGCCCTCCCGTGGTTTCCAGCAACTGGCACCCAAAGGCAGGTCCCATCAAATGCAATAGACGGAATAATGATATACAGTAGTGCCTCGGTTCTTGAACGGAATCCATTCCGGAAGCCCGTTCAGCTTCCGAAATGCTCAAAAACTGAGGCACGGCTTCCCATTGGTTGCAGGAGCTTCTTGCACTCGGCAGAAGCTGCATCGCACGTTCAGGTTCCGAAAAACGTTTGGAAACGGAAGCATTTACTTCTGGGTTTTCAGCATTTGAGAACCGAAACACATGACAATGGAGGCGTTTGTTAAATGTATTGGTTGCTCTTTTTGTTTACCAAAGTAACACAATGGGACTTACAATATATAAACAGACACATAAATTGAAACTGGCATAAAAGAGAACAAAGAAAAATATTATGTACATATATATGTGTGTGTGTGTGCGTGCGTGTGTGTATGTGTGTGTGTGTATACATATATATATATATATATATATATATATATATATATATATATGTATATTTCAGATAATTAAAAGCCAAAGGCACTTAAACATATGTAAACAATGGTATCACGTAATGCTTCCCCGTTGCTGGAAGCCACAGGAAGGGGTTGGAATTCTCTTGTGCTTGGATCCTGTTTGTGGGTTTTCCATTGGGGCACCTGGTTGGCCACCGTGAGAACAGGAGGCTGGGCTAGATGGGGGCATTGGCCTCATCCTGCAGGCCATTCTTAGGTTTTTATTACAGGTAGGTAGCCGTGTTGGTCTGCCGTAGTCGAAACAAAAAATAAAAAATAAAAAAAATTCCTTCCAGTAGCACCTTAGAGACCAACTAAGTTTGTTCTTGGTATGAGCTTTCGTGTGCATGCACACTTCTTCAGATACACACAGATATCTTTTTATGTTCACGTGGGGCAAGGAGACTAATCTGTAGCTGAACACATCAAGCTTCCTATTTTTCTAAGCTCTCCCCCCCCCATATGCCAGGATCACTTTGGAGCTGAATCTGCATGGCCTCCTTTACCGTCTTCCTGGTTTCCTGAACTTTGATGACTTTTAATGTTTTCCCCCTCTCAATTTGCGTTTTCAATATTTCACCTCTCTCAGCATGTCACACATAGGAAAAGCATAATGAACTAGATATTTCCCCCCACTTCTTGCTCTCCTGAGTTCAAGTTTTATCTTGCTGTCTCCTTTCTGTGTGGTGCGTGTGTGTTTTAAAAGTTCCCTATCGGTCTTTGATCACGGTTTTTAATAACCCAGGCTGAGAGGGCTGCCTTCCTCTGGTTTGAAATGATAATCGCTTGTTTCTCCGCAAATATGTTTTGTACACCAAAGTGACAACTGTGTAGATATTTTGCATTTGAAAGGGCTGCTACACACAACCCCCCACTGAAAGGGGGGCGGGGCGGGGAGGCGATGAAGATGCTCCCAACCAACTTGAGGCCTCCTTAATTCCCCCCTCCCTGTCTGCCCTTGATTTGTCCTCCAGCGTTACTGGAAAAGGTTGTCAGTTCCACTCTGTGAAGATAGTTTTCAGGGGAAAATAAATGCCTCAGCTCAGCTTTATGATCCCATTTGCTACACTCTTCAGCTTGCAAGCTGCTAATGGAAGAAATAGGAGACAGTTTTGCTTGGGTTCCAAACTGAAGCCATGTACTTTTATTTGATGGATAGCTGTGCAGGGAAGATGCTGGCCTTGTGACTTTTTAAATAAATGCTCCTCAGAATCCCAACCTGAGGCTGTCCTGGGGAAGACACCCGGTTCTACAACTCCTGTCTGCTTTTGCTTTTTATTGCAGAGTCATATAATAATAAGGCAGTTTTTAATCTGTGATATTCTAATTGAAATATACTCAGAGTCAAGTGTGGATTTCATGCTCTTTATTCAGCTCATAGTAGCGAGGAATGGAAGTTCCCCCAAAACGTCTGCTTTATATACATTATTTACACAATGGGCCCCACGTGATTGGCTAATTCCGGGATACTCCTGTATGCCAATCAGGTTGCGGATTCACTTCCACCTGGAGCTGGATTGGGTGGCTCCTGCGGACCAATCAGACTGCTGCATTCTGGATCCTATTGTTCTAGGACCAATCAGACTGCTGCATTCTGGATCCTATTGTTCTAGGACCAATCAGACTGCTGCATTCTGGATCCTATTGTTCTAGGACCAATCAGACTGCTGCATTCTGGATCCTATTCAACTCAGTACATAACCAATGTATTTTAATATTTGTTGGAAGCCGGCCAGAGTGGCCGGGGAGACCCAGCCAGATACAAATAAATTATTATTATTATTATTATTATTATTATTATTATTATTATTATTAATACCCCCCCATCTGGCTTGGGTTTCCCCAGCCACTCTGGGCGGCTTCCAACTGAATATTAAAAACAATACAGCACCAAGCATTAAAAACTTCCCTAAACAGGGCCACCTTCAGTTGTCTTTTAAAAGTAAAATAGTTGCTTATTGCCTTGACATCTGATGGGAGGGTGTTCCACAGGGCGGGTGCCACTACCGAGAAGGCCCTCTGCCTTGGTTCCCTGTAGCTTTGCTTCTCGCAGTGAGGGAACCGCCAGAAGGCCCTCGGAGCTGGACCTCAGTGTCTGGGCAGAACGATGGGGGTGGAGACGCTCCTTCAGGTATAGAGGGCCAAGGCCGTTTAGGGATTTCAAGGTCAGCACCAACACTTTGAATTGTGCTCATAGAATTGTAGAGTCGGAAGGGACCCCAAGGGTCATCAAGACCAACCCCCTGAAAAGTACCCATGACAGATGACCATCCAAGTTCTGCTTAAAAACCTCCAAGGAAGGAGGGCGTCCTGTTGAACAGCTCTCACTGTCAGACGTTTTTGTTGCAGTTTTGTTATTGTTGTAGTAGTTGTTGTAAATCATTGTAAGTCACATCTGCGCATAAACTGTGGAACTCTCTTCCGCAGGAGGCAGCAGTGCCTACCAGCCTAGATGTCTTTAAAAGAGGACGGGGCAAATTCATGGAGGAGGAGAGGGCTGTGGATGGCTGCAAGTCAGGATGACTTTGTCCTGCCTCCAGGGTTGGAGGCATCAATGCTTCCGAATGCCAGTCGCTGGAAAGCTCAGGAGCAGAGAAGTAACCTTCCCAATCTCTGTTTCATGATCATTTGCACAGTCTACAACGACTGCCTTCCAGTTTGAGAAACTTTCCAAAAATGCAGTTCTAACATTAATTCAAAATGGGACATGCCCAGAGGACTGGCAGTAGTCCTGGAATCTGAAATGATGTGACAGGTCGATTAGCTAACACCTTGGCTCTGTTCCGGAAATGAGACCGGGCTAATCTCTAACCCCCACCGTCATCTGTTCCCTGGCTGCTGGGGGAAGGATGGACGAGACGGTGTCAAATCCATGATGAATGGCCTTGTGCAGGAAATCTCATGTCAGCTGCCATCCCCGACAGGCTCTTTCTTTGAGTGGCCAATGCCGGTGGGTATGAAACTAGCGCCTGACATCCCTTTGATTATTTCCTCTTAGCAAGCTGCTGATTCAGCACTCGCAGCTGATGAGCGAAATGGATATATTGTCATACACTCCTCAGCAAGCAGCTATTTATGCCAATGCTCCGTGTCTTCCATTCAACTTTCTGTTTAGACAAGGACTGGGCAAGGGTGGCAACAAGAGAACGGGGCTTTTTCTGTGGTGGCACCCCAATTGTGGAATGCTCTCCCCAGAGTCGCTCACCCGGTGCCATCATTACATGTCTTTAGGCGTCAGATAAAACATTCCTCTTTACGATACCTATGACTATAGGTCTTTGATAATGTAGGGCAGAGGACTGTTATCATGATGACATATTATTAGGCTGTTTGTCAGTATGGTTTTTATTGTGTTTTGTAATGTGTTTTTAACGTTGTACACTGCACTGGGATTTTCTGATAAAGGATGGTGCAGTGGTACCTCGGGTTAAGCACTTAATTCGTTCCAGAGAGCCTTATGAGGAACGGCTTAGGGAGCTGGGTATGTTTAGCCTGGAGAAGAGAAGGTTAAGGGGTGATAGGATAGCCATGTTCAAATATATCAAAGGATGTCATATAGAGGAGGGAGAAAGGTTGTTTTCTGCTGCTCCAGAGAAGCGGACACGGGGCAATGGATTCAAACTACAAGAAAGAAGATTCCACCTAAACATTAGGAAGAACTTCCTGACAGTGAGAGCTGTTGGACAGTGGAATTTGCTGCCAAGGAGTGTGGTGGAGTCTCCTTCTTTGGAGGTCTTGAAGCGGAGGCTTGACAGCCATCTGTCAGGAATGCTTTGATGGTGTTTCCTGCTTGGCAGGGGGTTGGACTGGATGGCCCTTGGGGTCTCTTCCAACTCTAGGATTCTATGACCACCAGCATTACACTTTCCATTTTTAAGTTCGGAATAGAGTAGTTGCTTTGGAAGACGATCATCAGGCATCCGCACAACATGACCAGTCCAAGGAAGTTGATGTTGAAGAATCATTGCTTTCGAATGAGCCCCCTGCAACATCCAGCTGGATGTTAAGACAAACAGAAAGCACTAATGTGCCACCCAGTGTCAATTGGACAGCAGCCCATTGGTGGAGAGAGCAATCAATGCTCTCAACGCACCTAAGTTAAGGTATATCTGGAACCTCCTTGGCTCAAGATGTGGCCGCATCATTCGGAAGTTCCCGCCCTGATAATTTGGCACGACTCTCGGGATCCTTTCCAGCCACTGCCAATCTTGCAAAGCCTTGACGGGCAGGAATTCTCGATTCTCCTCAAAACAATGTACCGCCATCCAAGAATATGAAGTTGCCAATATTCACCGCTGTGTTGGCTGGGTCTTGTCTTCTCTGCCTCCCACAGGATGACACAGTTCTTAATTTAAAGCAGCTCTTTTATTGATTCCTGATTGTTTGCTTGGATGTGGTCCCGTTAATTTTAACAAAGCTGTTAATAAAATGTCAGCTTTCCTCTCGGAGACTCTTCCCCCCCTGCTCTGAGCTGGCAGCTGGATACCACCCCACCCCACAAGTCAGCTCAGCTGTTTTCCTTCACTGTCGCTCTTGCAGTAACCTCAGTTCATGCGAGGGCTGGTGGTGGTCAGTTTGTGGGTTGTGGGCGTCTTTGATTGAATTTAATTCTGGAACCATTTCCCCATTCCTTTGGGAGGTGGAGACCTTATCTCCCAACCACCCAAGGTCATTGGCTTTCCCCAATAGATCCTTGTTGAAAAAGATGGTGACAATGATCTAAGGATATCCTTCTGGGCTCTGGTGGTCAATAGCCCTACTTAGGAAGTAATTAATGCAGCGCAAAGAAGCAGGGATGGCCACCAGGAAGAGTGGCTTTAAAGGAGAGGGAGAGGGCTATTGATGTATATTAGCCATGATGGCTATGTTCTGCTACTGTTGGGGCAGCAATGCTTCTGAAGATGAGCTGCTAGAAACCAAAGGAGGAGAGAGTTCTGTTCTGCTTGAATGCTGTTTGCTGGCTTCCCACAGGCAATGGCAGAGCATATGCCCGAGCTGCCCAGGGCGAACGCACTCCCGAGGGTGGCCGTGTCATGGGAGGTGCCCTCCCAGGCGTGGGATAGCCGCTTGGGTGCCCAGAACAGAGCGCACACCCTGCAGCTGGGGGCGAAGCGAGCCACTTACGGGGGCGGAGCGAGCCGCCCATGGTGGACATTTGGCGCACTGCCTGCCCGCGACTCCCAAGCCTCCCCCAAGCTGTCAAAACTAAGGGAGAAGGGGAGAATGCTGCCGGCAAAGTGCCGCAGGTCCCCCCTTACCCCAACGGCTCAGGGTAGGCTTGGGAGTCGCGGGCAGGCGGCGCACCGAATGTCACCCCCCTCTGTGAGGGCACCTCGAGCGGACCATTCCCATCCCCCTCCTATGGCCCTGGCATCTTTGAGAACAGGAAGCTGGTCAGCCACTTTGAGAACAGGAAGCTGGACTAAAGCAGCTTTGGCCTAATCTGGATTGAACCTGAGACCTTTTGCTCGCAAAGCAGATGCTTCCCTTTTGGACGCAGTCCCTTTTAGACCCGGTCAGATCACACTCCAGGTCTCATCAGTTTATGGACCATGTCCCTTTGCTCTTGCTCTCAGCAGCATAACCACTTCCTTAGGAGAACACTTGAGCCAGCAGCCCCAACTACCTTGGAGCTGTCCAAGGTGCTGTTCTGCCTTCCAGGAACGGATGTTCAAAAGCATCACGGCCTCCCACTGTGGAGCTAGAGCAGGCATAGGCAAACTCGGCCCTCCAGATGTTTTGGGACTACAACTCCCATCATCCCTAGCTAACAGGACCAGTGGTCAGGGATGATGGGAACTGTAGTCTCAAAACATCTGGAGGGCCGAGTTTGCCTATGCCTGAGCTAGAGCAAGGCTATTGTGGCTAGTAGCCATCAACAGCCCTCTCCTCCATGAATTCTAAAAATCATCTTTTAACGCCACTTGGCATGATTTCACCAGACACCACCCATTTCACCCCATCCATCAAACGACAATAGAACTGGGTGGATTAACCTTCTTTGATCTCATGAGACCTCATTGGCAATAACAAAGACTCATGACTTTTGCTTGTATTTCATTTGTAGGGTTTTTTTTGTGTGTGTATTCAGCATGTTCGTAGCATCTGCATTCTATTGTGATATCATCAACCCTTCCATAAAAATGTATACAGAAAATGTTGTCTTTTTTTAAAGCAGTGCGGAGATTGATGGCTTGACCTTGAAGCCAAGGTCAAACATTGTCTTTCTTGGCCATCTAAATGAAGCCTGTTGATTATGGGCTTATTCAATTTATGCATTTCAGTCCCTTTACTCGCCCCCCCCCCCAAAATACTGGAACTATAGTCTTTTTAAGGGTGCGCTTTGTGAAGGCAGCCAGAACAAACTACAGTTCCCAGAATTCTTTGGGGAAAACACTTTCAATGTGATTTATATGCATACTGTGAGTAAGCCTTAAGACAGGGCCCAGTAGAAACTGTTCCTTTCACTGCTATGGAGGCAGCCACTTCACAGCAGTTCCATGCTGCTGAATATAGCATATGCAATAGACTAAAGAGCTCCAAAAGTAACGATTTCCAGAGCATTCCCCTCCCAACCAAGCATTTCTCTTTCCTTTTCCGAGCATTTTCATGCATGATCACGTGTACGCAATTTCTGTTCCCTATGGTCAACCAGGTGAGTGTCTCTTTAGAAGCCCAAGCTAACCTTGTTCACCTACACATTGGTCCTGTGAGTTGGAAGTCCACTTAAAATTTATCCTTACTTCACAGGCAAGAGAACCATTGCTCAGAGTCTTCCCCAAGGCTGCAATTCTGTGGCAGAGGTGAATTCTGAGCCACTCTCAAGTGCCTCGCTTAGGGGCACTTAGAAGGAATGGCATGCATCTGCGGGGCGGTACACCAAAAACCATGCAAAATATGCTCACCTTCCTACAAGCCTCTCTTTCAGCCGGAGACTTGCATTTGCATTTTGCACCTGAGCTATTACCAAGCCTGGGCCTTGATTCAGGGATGGATAGATTTATTAACTTCACCCTGCAAGCCTGCTCCTCAAAAATCATCCCAATTCTGGGCACTTGAAAAGAAGAGATCATATCAGTTAAGAACATATCTGTTTTAATTTATGTTGCTGGTGACTTCAGCCTCTCTTTGTGGGCTGTGGTGACTCTGTCTCTCTCTCTGCGTGTGGAGGGACTTGTTTGGGGAAAAAAAGCGAAGGATTTGGATTTGTTTGGCTGTCTTAGACGGAGAAATTCATGCCAAACCTCCATAATGGATAGCTAAGGTTCAAACATTCTGACTTTTATTTCCCACCAACTGTAGGAGAGATGGATTGTTTCCAGTAGGGATATTCAACATGGTGCTCCCCAGATGTTGTTGGACTGAAACTCCCATCATCCCTGACCATCAGTCATGCTGTTTGAGGTTGATGGGAGTTGGAGTTTACCTCCAGCATCAGAGTCAACATGAGCGCTGAGTAGACAGCTTTGCCAACAGAACTCAATGGTTGGATCACACAGTTATTGGAGGATGGGAAGAGCCAATGGAGCCAATGGCTTCTGGGTCACAGCATTCAAGGGGTGAGACTTCTAGTCAATAGATACTTAGCCCAGGCTCTAAATATCTAGCATTTACTCCAGGGCACTGCTGAGACAACATTTAGGGCTTATGCCTTAGCTGCAGAATTCTTCACCATGGTCCTGAAATGCAAGGTAGGGCTACCATACATCTTGATGTTCCCGGAAATTACCAGGATTTCAAAGGTGGAGTTGATGTCCGGGGAGAATTTCTTTGGCACTTTTTGGCATATTAGTAAAGAATAACAATTTCCCTAAAATAAGCTCAACAACTTCTGGATTTTTTTGGGGGGGGAACCCAACAATTTTGGGGTCTCCCTAAAAAAAGCTCAACAACTTTTTGGGTGTCCTGGTTTTATACTTTTTGAAATATGGCAACCCTAATCTAAGGTATTGATCCTACCTCACGTCCCTTTGTGCCTGAAACCCTGGGACTACCCATTTCTACTTTGCTTGGAACATCACCTGGTGGTGGCCATAACCATGGATCAGGATGAAAATCAGTGTGGTGTAGAGTGGACTAAGACTGGGGAGTCCAGGGTTCAAATCCCCACTTAGCCATGATGTTCACTGGGTGACCTTGGACCAGTCACTTGCTCTGAGCCAAGCCTACCTCACAGAGTTGTTGTTGTTGTTGTTGTTGTTGTTGTTGTTGTTGTGAGGAGGAGGAGGAGGAGGAGGAGGAACATAGAATCATAGAATCCTATGCAAGATCCTGCTTGCATTCTTCTCATCGAGGCATCTGGTTGGCCTCTGTGAGAACAGGATGCTAGACTAGATGGGCCATTGGCCTCATCCAGCAAGCTCTCTTTTATTCTTAGTTGTTCCATCTCTGAACTATTCTTAAGAATATAAGTGCCTTAGAATCCTAGAATCCTAGAGTTGGAAGAGACCACAAGGGCCATCCAGTCCAACCCCCTGCCAAGCAGGAAACACCATCAAAGCATTCCTGACAGATGGCTGTCAAGCCTCCGCTTAAAGACCTCCAAAGAAGGAGACTCCACCACACTCCTTGGCAGCAAATTCCACTGTCGAACAGCTCTTACTGTCAGGAAGTTCTTCCTAATGTTTAGGTGGAATCTTCTTTCTTGTAGTTTGAATCCATTGCCCCGTGTCCGCTTCTCTGGAGCAGCAGAAAACAACCTTTCACCCTCCTCTATATGACATCCTTTGATATATTTGAACATGGCTATCATATCACCCCTTAACCTTCTCTTCTCCAGGCTAAACATACCCAGCTCCCTAAGCCGTTCCTCATAAGGCATCATTTCCAGGCCTTGGACCATTTTGGTTGCCCTCCTCTGGACATGTAAGCTTCCTTGAGCTCCCTGGAAGGAAGGTGGGATATATAAATATAATAGAGAAATGAATGATAACCATAGATGAAGCTTTATATGAAACTCAGGAAATCCATTGCATTGGCTGCTGAGTAGCAGTCCTTTCCTCCTTGAAATCATTCCAACCTCCAATCAATCTTCATTTCATTGTTGAATACTGAGTGTCAGCGACTAAATGCTAAGCATAAAAAATAAAGCAGCAGCTATCTAGTGCTAAGCATCAGATATCAAGTGTTCCTTTGCTATCCAGTGCCAAGATTGGCACCTGTTCATATTAGGAAGGGGAGCAGTACAACAATTCAACGTATCAGCTATGACCTGTCACCTTGGGCCTGGACTACCTGAAAGATGGCATTTCCCTATATGAACATACACAGTCACTAAGAGCCTTAGGTGAGCACCCTCTCTCGGTCCCATTCACATCAGAGTCATGGTTGGTGGTGACATGAGAGGCAGGGCCTTTTCTGTGGTGGCTCCCCTATTGTGAAATTCACTGCCAAGGGAGGTTAGACTGGCTCCTTCTATACTATCCTTCTGCCAGCAAGCCTTTGAGACTTTGCTGTTCAGACAGGCCTTTCAGAATTCAGGCGCAGGTGATGTTGACAACTGGGCTGTCGTCAGGGGAAACAGCATTTCAGTTGCTGGTTTTAAATGTGTTTTAATGTATTGTTTTTAACTACTGGTAGTTTGTTTTTATTATTTTGTATTATGCTGTTTTTGAATGTTGCAAGTCACCTTTAATTCCAAGTTGGAGGAAGGTGGGATATAGCATTATTTATTAGCATTAGCATTTAGATTGGTAAACCACCCTTCATCTGAAGATCACAGGGTAGTTTACAACATAACAACAACAAAAAAGCCAATAACCCAGCAACACATATAAAAACAATTATAAATAATACATTCTTGAATTTATTGACATGTGTAGACACATTTCACAAAGTTAAGTTAAGCAGATATACAAGAATAAATGTTTAATTATTAAGATACAAAAATACAATCTCAATTATAAAGTTACAAAATAATAACAAGGAAGTCACGCACGGGTGGAGGGAAGACATAGAGGGCAAGAAATAAGAAATGGATAAATGTTGGTACAAAATGAAATGTGAGAATGCAAAATTACAAATATAATGTACATGTGTCATATACGTACAGTATATGTATATGTATATGCAAGATTTCATATATGTATTGCAACATTAATAATAAATAAATAATTTTTAAGAAACCCAAAACAATTATTAATAATAATATCAATAATAACCGCAACTAAAGATGTTGTTGTTTAGTCGTGTTCGACTCTCTGTGACCCCATGAACCAGAGCATGCCTTGGAAACTCTCTCTTTCTTCTCAAAGCTTCTCCTTTTTTATGTCCATGGAGTTTTCATATCTAAAGATAGCCATTATCAAATATCTTAAGGGCCATCATAGAAGATGGAGTAAGCTTGTTTTCTGCTGCTCCCAGAGGATCAAAAACAATGGATTCAAGTTAAAAGATTGGAGGTGCTGACTAAATGTTAGGAAGAGCCAGTGTGGTGTAGTGGTTAAGAGTGGTGGCCTCATAATCTGGTGAACCGGGTTCGCTTCCCCACTCCTCCACATGCAGCTGCTGGGTGACCTTGGGCTAGTCACACTTCTCTGAAGTCTCTCAGCCTCACTCACCTCACAGAGTGTTTGTTGTGGGGAGGAAGGGAAAGGAGAATGTTAGCCACTTTGAGACTCCTTAGGGTAGTGATAAAGCAGGATATCAAATCCAAACTCTTCTTCTTCTTCTTCTTCTTCTTCTTCTTCTTCTTCTTCTTCTTCTTCTTCTTCTTCTTCTTCCTGTTTCAACAGTGGAGGCAGAGGGCTTTCTCGGTGGTGGCACCCTCCCTGTGGAACGCCCTCCATCAGATGTCAAGGAAATAAACAACTCTCTGACTTTTAGAAGACATCTGAAGTGGGATGTTTTTAATGTTTCAGGTTTTATTCTGTTTTTAATCTGTTGGGAGCCACCCAGAGTGGCTGGGGAAACCCAGCCGGATGGGTGGGATATAAATAAGAAATGATGATGATGATGATGATGATGGTGATGATGTGTTGGCCTTTACGAAGAGGTTGGATGGGCATCTGCATTGCAAGAAGTTGGACTAGATTATCCTTGGGGGTTGGATCTAGACCACCTGTTTATTGCAGTGATTGATGCCGAGCAAAGTTGACAGAAATGGCCCACAGCTCACATTGATCCAAGTGATGGGTTCCCTGAGCCAAATCTCCAGGAAATTCATAAAGGAAAGCCATGCATAGTCCCAGTGAGAGCCAGTGTGGTGTAGTGGTTAAGAGCGGTGGACTCGTAATCTGATGAACTAGGTTCGCTTCCCCGCTCTTCCACATGCAGCTGCTGGGTGACCTTGGGCTAGTCATACTTCTCTGAAGTCTCTCAGCCCCACTCACCTCACAGAGTGTTTGTTGTGGGGGAGGAAGGAAATGTTAGCCACTTGGAGACTCCTTCGGGTAGTGATAAAGCGGGATATCAAATCCAAACTCTTCCTCCTCCTCCTCCTCCTCCTCCTCCTCCTCCTCTTCTCTTCTTCTTCTTCTTCTTCTTCTTCTTCTTCTTCTTCTTCTTCTTCTTCTGTGAGCCCTCATTCGAGAGCCTCAATATGCCTGGGCTTGCTCACAAAGCTGTGGCCTGGGCTTGCTCACAAAACTGTGGCATGAGAGTTGGAGAACCTGCAACCTGTTCTTCTGCCTGCATCCCTGTCCTCAGCAACACTTAGGAAAACGTCTCCATTTGTGTGGGTCACATGCTCCTCTCCAGGAAAAAAAAAACAGAGCAGAGGCCTCCAGCAACTTGTCATCTTTCGTTTTCCTTAAGGTTTCCCAAGGGAGAAAACCTACAGCATCAATTTTTCTTCTTCTGTATCTATCTATCGTTATTTTCCCCAAATTTCTTTTTTTTCCCCTGTGCTCCTTAGCCCCGGGGGAAATGAGTGCATCCCTGGGGCATGAAGAAAAGGATGCTCAAGTGGCTAATTTGTAAGGTAGCCACCTGATTTATTTATTTATCATTTTAAATGTAAAATGTATACGCCACTTGATAGTGAAAAACAACAACAACCTCAAAGGGGTTTACAAACCAAGTTAAAACAATAAAATTATCAATAGGAAGAATTAATAATAATTTAAGGCATTTGAAAAGCTAAAATAACAATAGACTAAAAAGAGATTAAAAGTTGCATCAGCTTTCAAAACATCTGGGTAAGAAATGGAAGTAAGAAACTACCCCGACCAGAGAAGATTGGAAAACCAAGTTGATGGACTACACCGAAATGCAAGATTAGCTGGCAAGCTGAGAAGTCAAGCAGAGAAGAACATTAATAAGGAATGGGAAGAGTTCATAATTTACTTACGAGACCACTGTAAGCAGGTTAGAACATTAGCAGGATTCTGACCACACTCGTAAATTAATGGAAAGTATGGATAATATAGAAGGATTAAAAATTTGGATAAGTATTGATATGAAGTAGTAAATAATATTAGGATCCACTGAAGGTATGTGGGGGTCAGGAGATTCTGGGCAATCTCGATATTTGGATTTGGAACTGTTTTTTTGTTGTATGTTTATATATATTTTTCAAATAAAAAAATTATACAAAGAAACACACATCTGGGTAGGCTTCAAAAATGTTTTTAGCAGTCACCGAAATGAGCACAACGAAAGTGCCTGCCTGGTATCAATAGGCAGGGAGTTCCAAAGTTTGGTGCTGTTACACCAAAAGATGGAACAGGCATTATGCGGCCCCCTACCTCTCTCGCCCTGATCTGGCCACAGTGATCCATGCGACGGTCACCTCCAGACTTGATTATTGTAACTCGCTCTACGCGGGGCTGCCCCTAAAGCTGACCCAGAAACTCCAGCGGGTGCAGAATGCCGCGGCGAGGCTCCTCACGGGGTCTTTGCCGCGGGACCACATTCATCCAGTGCTCTACCAGCTGCACTGGCTCCCGGTGGAGTACAGGGTCAGGTTTAAGGTGCTGGTTTTGACCTTTAAAGCCCTATGCGGCTTAGGACCCTCGTACCTAAGGGACCGCCTCTCCTGGTATGTCCCGGGTAGGACCTTAAGGTCCTCAAATAATAACTTTTTGGAGGTCCCGAGCCACAAGGATGCTAGGTTGGCTTCAACTAGGGCCAGGGCCTTCTCAGTACTGGCCCCGACTTGGTGGAACAGGTCTGTCACAAGAGACCAGGGCCCTGCGGGATTTGGCATCTTTCCGCAGGGCCTGCAAGACGGAGCTGTTCCACCTGGCCTTTGGGTTGGTTTCAGTTTAACCCTGATGTTTCATTCTTTTGGTGTGATTGGTGGGCTACTTAAAAATGAGGCTGCAGTCTAAATTAAATTTTAAATTGTATTTTAATCTGTATTTTAATGAATTGTTTTATGTTTTTGTTGTGATTTTATTGGTGTTAGCCGCCCTGAGCCCAGTTTGGCGGGGAAGGGCGGGGTATAAATAAAATTATTATTATTATTATTATTATTATTATTATTATTATTATTATCTGTAATAGTGCCAGTTCCACTGTTGGAGCTGGCTGGCTGGGATATGGGATATGGGATAAAGTGATCTCCTAACTAAACTGGCCCCAAATTGTCAAGGGCTTTGTGCAATAGTAGTGACATCTTTATCTTGGCCCAGTGGCAAATTGGCAACCGGTCCAGATCTCTGGGCTGCATGGAAATTTACATTTAAATGCATATTTAAATACACCAGACTGAATTCGCTTTCTCTCACTTTTCTAAACATTTCATCTCTCCCAGTAAGCTTTCTAAAATGTATTTTGATGTGTGTGTTTTTGAGCTGAGAACTGGACTGGAACATTCAGCAAATGTAGAAGCCAGTGGATAAAGAAGCTCTGAGCCGCACATCCTTATGAGATCAGGTCTATTCACATCAGAATCTGGAAAGAGCAAATTCCTCACCCATGGCTTCTCTGGCAGGCAGGCAGGCAGGCAGGAATGCACCCTGTTAAATCCTGGTTCAGGACCTGGGACAGAGCCCTGCAGGGATGGAGGCAAGATAGAAGCTTGCCTGGCTGCTCATAGACTACAGGGCTGGATTGGGCTCCTGTGTTGGGTCCAAGGCTTTCAAGTGAAAGCAGGTCTAGGAGCTGAGCACCCCTACCTGAAACCTTTGAATCATCCTCTTTTGTCGAGGAAACGACGTAAAAGAATGGGGCACTGCATTAATTTTATTCCTGCTGTGAAGTAAAAAGCTCCCTTCCCTCTCTCACTGTGTCTGATTTTTAGTGATTAGACTAATGTCATTAGTCCTTTACAAAAACCCATCAGCTTTCTAAATTGCCTTCTCGTGGTGGCGGTTTAGGTGAGCTGCCAGGGCTTTTGACATGATGGATTTTTTTGTGCCTTATTAATTCCAGGCCAACGTGGGCCAGGAAGGAGAATCTCCACCCCTTGCTGTTCCCACATCAGGGGAATAGGTGCAGATTGATACCAGAGGAAGGTATATCTACACATGCAGGGATCACATTGCGAGATCACTGGGGTATCTTGATCCCACACTAGAAAAAAAGAAACCCTCCATGCATGAAGAAAGCTAGCACAGGAGGTTAGACTAGACCCCATTTCCCTGACATGATAGCTTTGTGAATGCAATGAATCTTCAACATGGGGAGGTGGAGGTGTCAGAAGCTGAAGAGCTAACAAAGCTTAGTGACCAGAGAGAGTCTGGGGCAGAGAGGAGTCCAGAATCAGAGGCAGAAGCTGGAGCAGGAGAAGAAGGAAGCCGAGAGGCAGAGTTGTGTCAGGCTTGTCAAGAGGCATGGGTGTATTCCCCCTCCTGCTGCCTCCAGCTCCCCTTCACCCTGGTCTCCCAGAGCCAGGAGAGGTATGAAGAGAGTGGAGCAAAGACAGTCATGCGGGCACAGTCTCTGATTGTTTGGAGGGAGGAACCCTGGAGAGGAGGAGGCTGTGGGGATTCGGGGACCTTTAGTCTCAGCAGCTGCTCATGGGGGCAAGACCTGAGTTGCTGTGCTCATGAGGCCTGACACACCGGTGTAGATCCTGTTTTGCTAATACAGAGTCAACTCCAGCTTGCTCGGCGTGAATCTTAAATGGCAAGCGGTACGGGTCAGAGACCTCTCTCTCCACCTCTGCAAAATGCTACGAACGCTGATTGAAATATATTAACAATGAGAATGATCATGTCCCTGCTGCTGATTGTGATGGTGGTGATATGTGGAATCCAGATGGTTCATTTGGAAGGACAGTAGATCCTGCAGTCACCTGCTAAGGGAGGAGGAAAGGCACTTTTTGCCTAATCATGATAAGACATTATCATTATTACTATTTGTGGAAGTAGTAGTAGTGGTGGTGTTTTATTAAAATTTATGTGCATTATAAGAACTGAGAACTCAATGCAGGCATACTCTTTTTGATAGCGTCCCAGCACTGAGAAAAATGTGTTGCTCTGCTCTTAGTAAGGTAAAGGTAAAGGGACCCCTGACCATTAGGTCCAGTCGCGGACGACTCTGGGGTTGCGGTGCTCATCTCGCTTTATTGGCCAAGGGACCCCTTGTACAGCTTCTGGGTCATGTGGCCAGCATGACTAAGCACTTCTGGCGAAACCAGAGCAGCGCGTGGAAACACCGTTTACCTTCCCGCCGGAGTGGTACCTATTTATCTACTTGCACTTTGGCTTTCGAACTGCTAGGTGGGCAGGAGCTGGGACAGAGCAACGGGAGCTCACCCCATCGTGGGGATTCGAACCGCTGACCTTCTGATCAGCAAGCCCTAGGCTCTGTGGTTTAACCCACAGCGCCACCCACGTCCCTCTGCTCTTAGTATTGAGAACATAAGAGAACAGAAGAGGCTGCTGGATCAGGCCAAACACCCATCTACCTGTAGTCCAGCATCCTATTCTCACAGCTGCCAACCAGATGCCTCTTCTGGCAAGCCCAGAGGCAGGATCCAAGCACAAAAGCAGCACTCTCCCCTCCTGTGGTTTCTGGAAACTATTAGAAGCATTGCTGCCTCTGACCGTAGAGGCATAGCGTAGCCACCGTGGTTAGGAGCCACCCAAAGCCCTCTCCTCCCCCCTGAATTTGTCTCATTCTCTGTTAAAGCCATCCATGCTGGTGGCCATTGCTGCCTCCTGTGACAGGGAGTTCCATAGTTTAACTATGTGCTGTGTTATTAAGGATTTCTTTCTTTTCTTTTTTTGCCCTCTTCCAGTCGGTCTGCAACTTCATCATGCTTTAAGGCACTGGTGAAAATAAAACTTTATTATGTCGGAGAGAAGCAGCAGCACTTAATAAGAGTCTAAAATCCAGGCCTTGCAGTTAATGGAGATGAGTTCATTATTTTTAGCCCATAAGGGACTTTTTAAAATTAAGCCTTGGTTGACACAATTTCTGTTTTTAATGCAATTACGAAATGAAAAAGGATCGGGAAGTTATGGGTGAAGGAAGTTAGCGCTCCCTAGTTAATAGTCAATAACAAACATTAATAACCAAGCAGTCAATCTCTGATAAGTCTGAATAAATATTAATTGCATTTGGAAATCCTACTGGGAGATCTGTGGAGTCCAATATAGGAAAAGGCGATTTAGTCGTGGAGCGAGGCAGCTGACTCGGCACTCCACTGCTTTCGCCGAGGAGCACGGAACCTGTTATTTCCGCAGAAATGGCTTTTCTTCTGGGGCCAAACAACCTTTTGAAAAAGCCCTCGATTCATCACTGCGGTCCAGCATTCTCCCACAAAAGCTTTGTTTCCTAAGCAACAGCCACGTTCCAGCATCCTTCAATTAAACGGCACAGAATCTTCCTCGCGGTGGAAGTACCAGGCCCTGCAATAAATATGTCATGTCACCATGGAGCTGTGCAGATTTCAAAATCCTTTCTAGAGATGTGCATCATATTTTTTTTTTTTTACAACTATATTCTTGGCTTTCTACTTTATCTCCCTATATTTCCTCTCCCCCCCTTTAAAAAAAACAAAAAAACAATCCTCCCTCTTCTTCTTGGAAACTGACATGCCAGCCAGTCCTGGAGGCAGACGGGGGCAGCTCAGCGGGAAGGAGAATATGAGGCCCAAGGGATGCCGTTTAAGTCATGAATGGAAGTTGACCAGGCCAGCTCTCTTGGGAGCGATAATTCCCAACACACACACACACACACACACACACACACACACACACACACACGGGGGATTTGAGAATGGAAAGAAAGGGAAGTGGTGCCCTGTGGCAAGTTCACCTAAGGGTGGTCCCCCTGGTTCACTTCATGATCATGCAATCATAGAATTGTAGTGTTGGAAGGGACCCTGAGGGTCATCTAGCCCAACCCCCTGTAATGCAGGGCTCCCAGTGAAAGAATCCCTGACGGATGGCCACCCAACCTTTGCTAAAAGCACCCAGTGAAGGAGAGCCCATTACCGACCTTGGGAATCAATTCCACTGTGAAACATCTCTTGCCCTCAAAAAGCCATCCTAAGGTTTAGTCGGAATCTCCTTCCTGGCCATTTGAATCCCTTGGTTTGGGGCCTCTGCTCTGGAGTCCCACAGAAGAAACTTTTTCCATCTCTGCCTCTTGATCTCCCTCTTCTTCTGCTTCAGCTGCTGCCTCTGATTCTGGACTCTCTCTGGTGGGAATGGCATCTGCCTGCAGAATACAGCATGACTCATCTTGGCCCATGGAGCTTCCTTTCCAAGAGTCAGTTGATGGGTCCATGGAAGCCTTCTCTGCTAGCTGCCAGAATGATGCAGTTGCCCCACCAGTCATTTTATGGCTTTGTTGTTGTGTTTGGGAAGTGAGTGGCACAAGGAGGCCACTTCTGGTGGCCTCCGTGGGATGTTTGTGAGAATTCATGCTGGAGGGATGCCATACTTCTGTCTGCAGAGTGGCAAGTGCTTCATCTCCAGTGTGAGCAATGTTTCTGAGGCAAGGCAAGTTCCAGGAGACACCAGAGAACTCAGTGTGGCAGTTGCTGCGGTGGGAGAGAGATGTGAAGGAGAAGGGGGAACTCATGTTGACCGTCTGAATGTTCTGGGGTTAAGGAAAGCTTCAGCCAGAGCCATCAGGGAACCCAGAATGGAAGAGAAATTGTTCAGATGTCCAGAGCATGGGAGAAACTTTTCTTGGAGTGGCAGACTGATCTGACATCAAAAAGCCAATGGAGGACAACACCCTAAGTCATAGCTGTCAACTTTTCCCTTTTTTTAAAGGGAAATGCCCTTATTCCCAATAGGATTTCTCACAAGAAAAGGGAAAAGTTGACAGCTACGCCCTAAGTGCTGGAAGAGTTTTGTTTGGGCTGATAAAATGAACAGGCACGACCCCATTCATAAAAGGCGCTGACAGAGTTTCTTAACTATGCTAAAGGCTGATGAATATTGATTTGTTAAAGTATGGGATAGTGTTGATGTGTTAGTGGACCCAGCAATCCTTAGTCATGCTTTGTTTGACCACCCCAGGCACTTGCCCAACTACAAACGGTGCAAGGCAAAAACAGCTAGGAAATGAGGCAAGCTGGAGAAATAAGGACTCTTGGCTGAGAGTCCTGTAAGTTCTTCTCCCTGCAGCCTTTTCCCTCCTGGTCTGGGAGGGTGGGACCTGGACTGACTCCAACTGCAAAAGCTTGGGTATTGTTTAGGGATTTTTATTGGGAGGGTCGTTGCTGCTGTTGACATTAATTTTTGGCATCTTTGTTTTTTAGATCTTATTATGATTTAAGGTGGAAATTGTTGATTGGGTTGTGTGGTGTTTGATGTGTTTTCTTTATAACTATTTTTTTGTTATTTTGCAAGTATGTCATTATCCCCCCATGTAAGCCTTCTTGAGCATGGTTTTCACTATGGAAAGGCAGCATACAAATAGAATGATGTATGTAAGTATGTGTGTTTGATGTGTGTGTCCTCCTTTGAAGCTCTTGGCTGTGGTTTTCCTAAGCAAGAGTATTGCACTTGGCACCGACAGCCTGCAGGTTATTGCACCACTTGGAGGGATAATGAGTAGCTTCTTTCTGCCGGAAAGCTCCAAGCGGATGTGGTCCAGGCATCCACGCCTCTTCCCTGCAACTG
This sequence comes from Lacerta viridis, assembly GCA_900245905.1. Lineage (NCBI taxonomy): Eukaryota > Metazoa > Chordata > Lepidosauria > Squamata > Lacertidae > Lacerta > Lacerta viridis. The sequence goes on along the minus strand of OFHU01003032.1, from coordinate 13,570 downwards.
TCGGAAGTGCTGTAGCTCAGAAGGCCCAAGCTTCCATCTGCAGCATGTCCAGGTTGGGTTGGAAAATGATCCAGTCTGAAACCCTGGGAAGCCACTGCCAGGGAGGGCCAACAATACTGGGCCAGAGGAACCAATCATCTGACTCAGTATAAGAAAACTTTCTTCTGTTTTTGTGCCGTCAGCCCTAATGGATATATAGCTGTAATTCAGACGCAGAACTCAGAACTGAGTGGATCTAGCACAGCATGCCTTGAATTCATATGACCTCTGTCCTCTTGGCTGAAGAGAGAGTGTGATTTGGGGTAGAAATTGTACTGTGCTGCGCTAGATGAAAGGTGAAAAGTGCCATCAGCAGGGGTTTATCCTGCCCAGAGATAGAACAGAAGGCTCTCCTTTGATTTATCAGCAAGAGGAATGGGTCGGACCATTTTCTGAACAGGACATGAGAGGTGGCGTTTAAGCTCTTGGCAGCTAGACTCCAGTTGGAAAGTGGTTGCAGGCAGTAAATGGCACTCTCCATTGACATTGACCCCACAGCCTTTATGGCATCGGTGGCAACCCTATTGCATGCCCATTATCCCGGAATTCCTATTTTATAGTTGGTATGCTCACAGTGAGGCATTTTGGTGGGTAAAGGATGAAATTCACACTCTGCTTCTTCACACAGCACAGAGTTAAACTATGGAATTCTCTCCCGCAGGAGGCAGTGATGGCCTCTAATTTAGATGGCTTTAAAAGAGGTCTGTGGACGCGGGTGGCGCTGTGGTCTAAACCACAGAGCCTAGGGCTTGCCGATCAGAAGGTCAGCGGTTCGAATCCCCGTGACGGGGTGAGCTCCCATTGCTCGGTCCCTGCTCCTGCCAACCTAGCAGTTCGAAAGCACGTCAAAGTGCAAGTAGATAAATAGGTACTGCTCCGGCGGGAAGGTAAACGGTATTTCCGTGCGCTGCTCTGGTTTGCCAGAAGCGGCTTTGTCATGCTGGCCACATGACCCAGAAGCTGTACGCCGGCTCCCTCGGCCAATAAAGCGAGAGGAGCACCGCAACCCCAGAGTCGTCCGTAACTGGACCTAACAGTCAGGGGTCCCTTTACCTTTAAAAGAGGACTGGATAAATTCATAGAGGAGAGAACTGAGAACTGTCAACGGCTGTTAGTCATCATGGCTATGCCCTGCTTCCATGGTCAGAGGCAGCGGTGCTTCCGAATACCAGTTTCCAGAAACCACAGGAGGAGAGAGGGATCTTGTGTTGGAATCCTGCTTATGGGCTTCCCAGAAGAGGCATCTGGTTGGCCACAGGCAGGGCCATCTTAAGGATATCCGGCGCCGTGGTTCAAAGATCACCCCCCCCCCGGTTTCACCTTTTTGCAGCCCTGCTGGCAGCTCTGCGGGGCTGGAGGAGGCGGGCAGCGGCTGGAGGGCGGCTCCTCCAGTGGGGAAGAGGTGGAGGCTCTGGGCACTGCGCTGCTTCAGCGTGGTGGAAGAGGGTGGCGCTCCCAGCCTCCGCCTCTTCCCTGGTGCCCATGCCATGGTGGCCACAGCAGGCTGAGGCTCCGGGCGCGGCGCTGCTTCGGCACGGTGGGCGAGGGTAGGTGCTGGGAGGTGCCGCGTCCAGCCTCCACCTCTTCCCAGGCGCCCTCCAGAACTTGGCGCAAACTTGGAGCCCTGGCTCCCTGCGCCACTTGCCTCTATGGGCAAGACGCCCCTGGCCACAGGATGCTGGACTTGATGGACCATTGGCCTGATCCAGCAGGCTTTTCTTCTGTTCTGATGCTTGTGGGCTCCCCAGAAGGACTTCCTACTGCCAGAGACAGGGTGCTACATTGGACGTGCCTCTGGTCTTCCATAGCAATGATTCTCTTTTGTTCTTTCCGTCTTATTTCCACCTCAGCAGAAGCAAAATGCACATTTTTTGAGCGGCTGTCAAGTTACGGTGCTAATGGGTGAGATGAAGTGCTAAGGCTGCCTCACCGCTGCCTGGTGACCCCAAATGCCCTTTCTTGATTGGCTCTGGGCTGCTGCTCTGCATCCCTTGAACCAGCCGCCAGCGAAGGAGCAACCTGTCCTTGGGCAATTTAATTAAAGAGGTCAGGAGCAGAAAGTCCTCAGCAAAGCCTGGTTTCAGACTGGAGCTTGTGGCTCGTAGCTGATTTATTAAGTATCGTTTAGGATTGGATTAATTTTGGTATCAACTGCCATCCTTCATCAAGATCAGAGCTGGCCACACACTCCCCATAAATCTTATCTAGGAGAGGCCTTGGGAGGGGATGGGGGGAGGAGGAGGAGGAGGAGGAGGAGGAGGAGGAAGAAGGAGGAGAAGGAGAAGGAGAAGGAGGAGGAGGAGGAGGAGGAGGAGGAGGAGGAAGGAGAAGGAGAAGGAGAAGGAGAAGGAGAAGGAGAAGGAGAAGGAGAGGAAGAAGGAGAAGGAGAAACTCACTGTTTATCCTGTTACACACACCCCCAATCTCTGAGCAGTGAGAGACACCAGAGGCTCCAGGTACTCACTCAGGTTTGATTTCCTTGGAAGGTGTCTGTACAGGGTTTCCAAAACTTGAGTCTCCAGCTGCTGTTGGACTACAACTCCCATCACCCCTAGCTAGCAGGACCAGTGGTCGGGGATGATGGGAACTGTAGCTCCCCAAACAACTGGAGACCCAAGTTAGGAAAACCCTGCTTTAGAATATACAGCTTTATGTACACATATCTACAACCCGAGCAGAGGTTGTGCAGAGCTCACAGCATCAGCAACCCGGCATGTATTGCTTCTCCATACATCACATCTCTGTATCCTGTGGGATGTAAACACAGAGCAGCCAAACACAATACTCCTAGAGAGGACATGAAGGTAACTTAGTCCTCCAGGCTTAACTTCCTGTTTACCTGGACTGAGTTGCAGGAACCAGAAGTAGGTGTGGTCTTACCTGGGAACCAGATCCCAAAGTAGACTGCCCATTTTGCCTCGTCCTTTGAACAAGCAGGATGCTCTCTCAGCCTGCAGCTGAGAGAAGCACAAGTGAAGCTTCTTTCCTTATGGAATCAGCTTCACCACATGTAAATATGTTTATCTAAGTTTATCTGCCTCTTTGAGCCTGTGACTCTTGGATGTCCGTGAGTAAACACTTTTATATCTAATAATCAGTGCTGTATTGTGTCTTTGCTTTTAAGAGGGAAGAAGGGGAATATACCAGGAATATATATATTTCTTTTATAGAGGCTCTAGGAAGCCTATGCAACCGTTTTCTGCTGTGTTTTAGAAGGGAATGTAACTCTGCTAAGTTTGGAGCTTGCTCACACAAGCTGGGATTGAGATATATAAATAATATATACTCATCCACACTCCTAAACATTCCCACATATCCAGCAAAGAGCAAGGTTTCTGAGACTCCAGTTTCCAGCCTCTTTCTAGCTCAGCTCTGCTCATTCTTACAAGCCACTCTGTCTCTTGTTCTCCTACCTAGCAACTAGGTGACCGGGGGGGGGGGGGGGGAAAGGGCCACCCATTACCCTGGAGGGCCCCATCACTTAGTTGTAGCTCTTGCAACCTGGCTCATTTTTTGGGGGTGCTAATGACGACACTTTAAGTGGCCAACTAAGGTCATTGTCTCATACAGAAACTCCTTTGTCCAACTAAGGTCATTGTCTCATACAGAAACTCCTTTGACTAGTTCAACAACATCCTTCTCACTGGAGGACACCAAGGCCCCAATAATTGAATGGTACTCAGGGCATCATCCAAACTGACCCCCCCCCCAGAAACCCACAGCTCTATTTCTTACTCACTCTCATATCTCTTAATAATCAGAATTACGTTTTAAAACTCAGCCTGGTGTACAGCTGGTGTCTCTCTCTCACACACACCCCTCCAGTTTCTAGGTTTCTCTTGTGTGGCCAGTTCCTTGCTGCCAAAAGCTCACAGTCTTTCCATTTGACCTTTCCCTTTCCTCACTGAAGCTGCAATGTTTTCCAGCATTCTATTGCATGCATCCTAGCATTGTTCTGTGTTAACGGGAGACGAGAGAATGATGCATGAACAAAGAATCAAAGAAATAAGACTAAAAACCAAAAGGAGCGTTAGCAGTAGAACTGTGAAAATACTTCTCCATTAGCTCTGTTTTCCTTAGATTCTTTGAACTTCTGCATTTTTTGTAAATGCTGCCATGTTTTTGCCCCTTTTTATGCAATTCAAAACATTTTTCATGGTTTTATCACCTGACCTTTCAAGGAATCTCTGCTTCACTGCTCCCATTGACTGTCGCTGGAAGTTGCTTTGTAACAAGCCAAATTATCTGTCCACTGAAAGCACTATTACTACTCTGGCACTGAGTTGGACTCCACGATCCTTGTCTAAATGTGATTCCACGTGTCCATGCAACTAACTTGTGCTGGAATCATAGAGTGGACCCTCCAAGTGTCCCTATTTTCCAGGGACGTCCCTGATTTAGAGAAGCTGCCCCAGTTTCTGATTTGATCCCAGAATGCCCCACTTCTCCTTGAAAGGTAAAGGGACCCCTGACCATTAGGTCCAGTCGTGGACGACTCTGGGGTTGCGGCGCTCATCTCGCTTTACTGGCCGAGGGAGCCGGTGTACAGCTTCCGGGTCATGTGGCCAGCATGACTAAGCCGCTTCTGGCGAACCAGAGCAGTGCACGGAAACGCCGTTTACCTTCCTGCCAGAGTGGTACCTATTTATCTACTTGCACTTTGACGTGCTTTTGAACTGCTAGGTTGGCAGGAGCAGGGACTGAACAACAGGAGCTCACCCCATTGCGGGGATTCAAACCGCCGACCTTCTGATCAGCAAGTCCTAGGCTCTGTGGTTTAGACAACAGTGCCACCTGTGTGCTTAGGATGTCCCTATTTTCATTGGAAAAATATTGGAGGGTATGGAGTTATCTGACACACAAGTTGTATGCAGGCAATCCTGTATAGGGAAGGGTTTTTTGTTTGTTTTTTAATGTTTAATGTTTTATTATGATTTTATATATGTTGGAAGCTGCCCAGAGTGGCTGGGGCAACCCAGTAAGATGTGTGGGGGTATAAATAGTAAAATTATCATGATGGAACGGGACGTCCCTATTTTCATCAGAGAAACGTTGAAAGGTATGTTAGAGTCATGGGATGTAGGTTAAAAACTGGGAGTGGTGTTCAACAAAACAGCTGTGAGGACACAAGGATGACAGCTAGTGCCAGGGGCGGAGCAAGGGGGCTGGGGGGCGGTCTGCCCTGTGTTCCAGGGGAGGGGGGTGACACTTTGGCTGGCCCCACCCTGCCCCCCCCCCGCCCCGCTGGCGGGCCCTGGACGGGCCGCAGAGCGGAGCAGGCTCATCCCGCAGCCTGCTCGCAAACCTGCTCCGCAAACCAGCTCTGCTATGGCTCAGCACGCATGCACAGTGCATTTTACGCACTGCGCATGCACCACTGCGTATGATGCACAGCGCATGGCACGTGCATCAGATGCAGCGATGCTGCACACGTGTGCCGCCGCTGGGTCCCCGGGTCCCCGGGTTTGCCGCCCCAGGTGACCAAGTGGCTTGGTACGCACCTGGCTAGTGCAATGGGACTTTGGTCTTCCTCCTTGGGAGAACCCTTAAAAATGGATCTGGGGGTGCATGATAGGAGGGGAGGGGGGACTTTTGTTGAAGAAGAAGAAGAAGAAGAAGAAGAAGAAGAAGAAGAAGAAGAAGAAGAAGAAGAAGAAGAGTTTGGATTTGATATCCTGCTTTATCACTACCCGAAGGAGTCTCAAAGCGGCTAACATTCTCCTTTCCCTTCCTCCCTGTGAGGTGAGTGGGGCTGAGAGACTTCCAAGAAGTGTGACTAGCCCAAGGTCACCCAGCAGCTGCATGTGGAGGAGCGGAGACACGAACCCGGTTCCCCAGATTACGAGTCTGCCGCTCTTAACCACTACACCACACTGGCTCTCAAGGAGAAGTCCTTGCACTGATGCAATGTTTGTCTTAAGTGCTGTGTTGAATACAATTTAGAGTTCTCCAGGAGTACAAGAGCACTCTCACCGCCAGTGGCCTCCAGCAACTAGTGTTTGGAAGTCTTGCTGCCTCCAGCTGTGAAGGCAGATCATAGCCATCATCGCTAGTAGCCATCGATAACCCTCTCCTCCATGAATTTGTCCAAGGTTGATGGCCTTTTTGGGGAGCAGGTTCCATAGTTAAACAACACACTGTGTAAACAAGTGCTTTCTTTAACTGCCCCCAGATCTTCCAACATCCAAGAAATTTGCAATAAGATAGCTCATTACAAAAATAGGCAAAATTAGTATGTAGCTAGTTTTCAGATGGAACTGGCAATTATTTTGTTAAAGCTGGAGAGGGGGCTCGAGATGGAGAGACAGAGCAGCATGTGAGCAATAGAGGAAGGGTGGAGATTGGAAACTATTACCAAATAAAGAGATAGGTCTGGGGGTCAAGTTCTCCTTTCTTCAGCGGCTGAGCCTGCAGATTCAGAGTGTGAGGTGGCCAGCTGCAGAATGGATGGGATGCAAGCATCTTTGTGTCACCTCCACCTGTAGAGTTGGGAAAGGTGCAGGAAAAGGGGATGGAGTGACTCTCCAATGAAGAAAGGTTGCAGCATTTAGAGAAAAGGTAAGAGAGAAGTTTATAAAATTAAAAATCATGGACATCCGACCAAGCTGAATGTTGGAAGATTCAGCGCAGACACAAGAAAGTAATTCTTCACGCGGTGCATAATTAAAATATGGAACTCCCTGTCACAGGAGGCAGTGATGACCACCAGCGTGGAAGGCTTTTACAGAGAATTAGATAAATTCACGGAGGCGTAGGGTTTGGCCTGTTTGTCCAATATAGAGAGCTGAAGGGCACTGTTGGCATTTGATTGCATACACAATGTTGGAAGATGAGCAATTAAATAGTCCTGAGATGGTATGTTTGATGTTGTTGGGGCCAGTAATGGTGTTGTCCGGGTGTTATGTGGCAGCAAAGTTGGCATCTGGGTTTATTGCAGGCTCTGGTACCAGTGTCCATGTTGAGTCCTGTTGTTGTATTATTGTGGGTGAGGAGTTGTTTAAGATTGGGTGGCTGTCTGTAGGCGATGAAAGGTCTTCCTCCCAGAGCTTGAGAAAGAGAACTGTCATTGTCTAGGAGAGGTTGTAGATCTCTGATGATGCGTTGTACTGTTTTAACTTGGGAGCTGTATGTGATTACTAGTGGTGTTCTGTTATTTTCTTTTTTGGGTCTGCAGCAAGTCTTGCAGCAAGTTCTCTCTGGGTATCAGTCTGGCTCTGTTGATCTGTTGTTTAAAGTTCTCTCTGGGTATCAGTCTGGCTCTGTTGATCTGTTGTTTAACTTCATCAGGCGGATATTTCAGTTCTAAAAAGGTTTGCTGTAGAAAGTTCTTCCTGATGTTGAGTCGTAATCTCCTTTCTTGGAACTTGAAAATGGAACGGAAAGCGCTCTTGCACTCTGATCCTACTCGCAGGTTTCCCACAGGGACGCTGGACTTGGTAGGCCACTGGCCTGATCCAGCAGGTTCCTCTTTTGTTGAAGGATGCTTAGGCAGCAAGAGTTAACCAAGTACATTTGAACTTCTAAGTGAAATGATGTGTTATGCATTAGAAGAGAGACTTCGGGGATCATAATGCCACATTTATTTATCTGTAATATCCATGGTGCTTCCTGGCTCCTCCATTCCTCATCCATATTCCTTATTTCTTGATTGTTTCATACAGCCTCCTGGTTACTTGCTAGCTCAGGTGCAGCATTCATCCTTGCCCAAACAAATAACTGGAAATCACTGGAAATGTAATGCTACATTATACTTCAGATTTACATGTGCCAGCATCAGCCAAGCAAAGAGTTATGGCCCACCAGTCAGTCGTAGCTCATATGAGTTATGCTTGTAGACTCTCTCCGGCTGAGTCAGACGAAATACCTTGCATAGAACCAGCCCCCCCCCCCCTCAGTGTTCAAACAGGCGGGTGGGCGCTCCAGATTACTTGCTTGGACTCTCTAGAACTGTGCAGTGGGGAAATCTGTGACGGCTGACCAAGGCAGAATAATTTGCCGCTTGCTACATTCAACTCTCAGCCTTCATATCCATTTGTCATCTTTAAAAGGTAAAGGTAAAGGGACCCCTGGCTGTTAGGTCCACTCACAAACGACTCTGGGGTTGCGCACTCATCTTGCTTTACTGGCCGAGGGAGCTGGCGTTTGTCCGCAGACAGCTTCTGGGTCATGTGGCCAGCATGACTAAGCCGCTTCTGGCGAACCAGAGCAGTGCACGGAAACACCGTTTACCTTCCCGCCAGAGTGGTACCTATTTATCTACTTGCACTTTGATGTGCTTTTGAACTGCTAGGTGGGCAGGAGCTGGGACTGAACAACAGGAGCTCACTCTGTCGCGGGGATTCAAACCGCTGACCTTCTGATCGGCAAGCCCAAGGCTCTGTGGTTTAGACCACAGCGCCACCCGTGTCCCTTTTTGTCATCTTAGACGTTGGCTTTTGGCTTACTTTATGACATCCCTCTCTTCCTTCTCCCTGACCCAGATTCTTTTAGGAGCCAACGGTTTTGTATGAGTCACGATCCACAGAATCATAGATTTGTAGAGTTGGAAGGGATTTCGAGGATGCTCTAGTCCAACCCCCTGCAATGCAGAAATCTCAAGTAGTCGAGTCATTAATGGCAAAATTCCCATTGTTGTGATATATGGAGGGAGCCTGCACATTGCAGGGCCATTGGGCATGTACAAAGAATCACGCACACACATGCAGCCAACACCACGGGATCATTGAGGGAAGGAATAGTTCTGTTCTGTTCTGCCTTGGTCAGACTCATGTGGGGGAACCTGGCAGTGTTTGGGAATTTTTATTTTAGAGAAAAGGCAAGTAAGATGTGATGTGATAGAAGTCTCTAAAATTATGCATCACATGGAGAACATGGATAGTAAAGTTTTTCTTCCTCTCTCTTAGTTTAACTCCCGCAGGGGGCAGTGATGGCCACCAACTTGAATGGCTTAGAAGAAGATGAGACAAATTCATGGAGAAGGAGAGGGTTGTTGGAAGCTACCAGCCATGATGGCTATGCTCAGAGGCAGAGCTAGCTGTTCCAGCACCCAGTGGTGTTGCAACGGGGGTGGCGGGCGGTGCACCCCAGGTGCCATGTTTGCGGGAGTGACAAGAAGGCAACCCGTGGGGGCTCACGGCAGCCGCATGTGGAGGACCCTCTGTTCACAGCTGCAGCAGAGGATCCTGGCACCACCAGCAAACCGCTATGTACAGTGCATGTGCAGTGTTGCATGCATGTGCTGTACTTTGTGGTTTGCCGGCGCCACTGCTCCAGTGCTGTACGCACGGTGCCAGGATCCCTCCATCGCCGCTACAGCCGCGAACAGAGGATCCTCCATTTTCATCTGCAGCCATAAGCAGAGGATCCCGGCACCGTCTGTATGGCACTGGAGCGGTGGCGCTGGCAAACTGCTATGTACAGCGCAGGTGTGGCGTCACTAGGTATGGCACATGCGCCCTACGTAGCAACATCTGCCCCAGGTGTCACAATGCCTTTGTTCACCCCTGCCAGCACCCAGAGCGATGCACATGCTGTGTACCCGGGGGCAGGGCCATGGGGGCAGGGTGAGCATCCCAGGGGGTGAGACGCCAATGGAGGCAGAGCTAGCCACCCATGGAGGGCTGCTTCCAGGTTGGGGAGGGAGCCATGCCACTTTGCCAGCAGCCTTCCTCCCTTCCCTCTCTCCTTTGATACCTCTGGGAAGGCTCCCCCCCCCCCCAGGAAACAGCTTGGCAGCAGGGCTCAACTGTGCGCCACCCCGCCCACAACTCCCAAGCCTCCCCTGAGCTGTCAAAATGAAGAGGGAATGGAGGAATGGCTGCCGGCTGCCGAGGCCCCTTCCCCCTTCCCCCAGCAGATCAGGGTAGGCTTGGGAGTTGCGGGCGAGAGGTGCATTGAATGTCACCCCCCTCAGCGATGACACCCGGGGCGGAGCGCCCCCAGTGACCCCCTTCCTCTGCTCCCGGCTATGCTTTGCCTTTGCAGTTGGAGGAAGCAATACTTCTGAATAGCAGGTGCTGTAAAACGCAGGAGGAGAGACAGTTCTTGTGCTCAGGTCCTGCTTATGGTCTTCTCAGAAGAGGCATCTGGTTCGCCACCGTGAGAACGGGATTCTGGACTAAATGGACCACTCGCCTGTTCCACTAGGCTCTTCTTAACTGTCCATATGTCCCAGTTCTCTCCTTCTTGAACTTAACCAGCTCCTGAACTGCAAGAGGACCTCTCTTCTCATTCTCTGACTGCTAAGCTTGCTCAGGGGTCTTGGGTGAGGGACTTTGTCACCAAGGCTATGGAACCCCTTCCCAAAGATTGAACCTTTGACGTTTATGCGTGGAACATGCAGTGTGTGTACATAATTTTTATTTTTTTTAAAAAAAACACCATAAACCTCTTTAGTTAAATATTTTTGTTTCTTGCCTTCCTAAATATTACACCAGGGATTTTAAATTAATGCTGGGAGCCGAGGTGACAGTTTTAATAACACTAAGGATGGGGGGTGGAATCTAAGGAAATGCGGCAAAGAACAAATTACCAGAAAAATCTGGATACAAAGTAGGTGTTATCTTCAAGATGAATTCTACGGAGCGTTAGGGTCTTAAGTCTATGGAGGCAGAAATCCCAAATTTCTTCCAATATCCTATGAATGTTTAATTAAACACAGTGTCTGCTTAGTCATTCACTTATTTGCATAAGTTACAATTTTGTGATGGGCACAACACAAGGATCCAGAGAGTTCTAGGATCCAGAGCCTGCTGGTTTGCAGCGCTGCTAAGCAGCTTTTTCAAAGAATCATAGAACTGTAGAATTGAAAGGTACCTCAGAGGTCATATAGTCCAACCCCTGCAATGCAGGAATTTCAACTAAAGCATCCATAGCAGGTGGCTACCTTTTTGAGGGTCCATTCCACTGCTGAACAGCTCTCACCGTCAGAAAGTTATTCCTGCTGTTAAGTTGGAATCTCCTTTCTTTTCATGATACATAGGTAAAGGTAAAGGTACCCCTGACTGTTAGGTCCAGTCGCGGACGACTCTGGGGTTGCAGCGCTCATCTCGCTTTATTGGCCGAGGAGCCGGCGTAGCAGCTTCTGGGTCATGTGGCCAGCATGACAAAGCCGCTTCTGGCGAAACCAGAGCAGCGCACGAGAAACGCCGTTTACCTTCCCGCCGAACGCACGAAGTACCTATTTATCTACTTGCACTTTGACATGCTTTTGAAACTGCTAGGTGGGCAGGAGCTGGGACCGAGCAACGGGAGCTCACCCTGTCACGGGGATTTGAACTGCTGACCTTCTGATCAGCAAGCCCTAGGCTCAGTGCCGCTGTGGGTTAAACCACACTTGACTTGAAAGAGGGTGGGCTGACCAACATGGAGAATTTTACCAACATAGCGGTGGCGTAGCTAGCCCGCTTGGATGCCTGGGGCAGTGTGGGTGCCCTGCTCCCGGGGACTGGGTTGAGCTGCCCATGGGGGCAGGTGAGTTGGGGCAGAGTGCACTGCGCGGAGCCTCGAAACCTGAAGGGGAGGCAGCGGGCAGACGCAAGTCCCATGCTGGCATTTCAGGCAGGGCGGAGCCTGCAGGGGCCTGAGTCACCACGTCACTCCCAGGAGAGATGCATGGCATCCAGTGCCCTACCCCCTGCCCCCCCCGGCGCTACACCTCTGAACGTAGGTTGATTTTCTTCATTAAAACCAACCAACAAAGAACACTTCCTTGGGGCCCTTCTGACTTGTTCTGTTTGTTTCCCAACCTTCCTCCAAGGAGCTCAGACTGGCATTTCCCTGGATGGTTTCTGTCCTTGTCAGCAACAGCTGCATCTAACAAAAAAATCTTAATTGAGGAGACTGACAGCAAAGCAGAGCTCTGCTCTGTCTTTAAATAACTCCTTTTGTGATCTAAATAAAAGAAAAAAATGAGAGGGAAACTGTTTTCCAGACAACACGGGGTTAAGTGGCATCTTCGTCATCCCAGCTGGGATGTGGATCATGAAATTTCATAGAGGGATTTGCAAAATGCAAGTCCTTGAGAATCTTATTCAGTCTCCATCTCTGAGCTAAGCGTGTGGGGCATGGACCTTGGCCCTGTCTTTGTTCAGCTCAGATTTTGGACTTGGGCGAAGTCTCACCTGAGTTCCAACTCTGAGTCAAAATGCAGGAGTCTGAGGCTGCCAGACTGTATGTGAAACAGAGGGAAATGTTTGTTTCTTGGCAAGCATATATTTTGGTGCAGGTGTGTGGGGGGGGGGTGCTCCCCACTGTTGCCGTTAAATTTTCATTGTGAGAAAATAGCATTTCTTGGGGTGTTATTTCAGAGACCAGCTGTTTACCAGTAACCCACAAAACTTAAATGTGCGTATGTCTCCTAGGGAGATGCTAAATATACTTTTATATGGGCATTGTGTGTGTGTGTGTGTGTGTGTGTGTGTAAAACAGGTGGAGATAAGCCAACAGAAAGCTTTCTTAACCAGCTATTGATGCAATTCAACTGATCCAGAATCCCATTCATACAGTAGCTAACCAAAATGCCCCAATGGGCAATCCCCAAACAAGATTTGAGCACAACAGCCCTCTCCTCTCCTGTGGTTTCCAGCCACTGGTCATGAGAAGCCCTGCTGAGAGCCAGTGTGGTGTAGTGGTTAAGAATGGTAGACTCGTAATCTGGTGAACCGGGTTCGCTTCCCCGCTCCTCCACATGCAGCTGCTGGGTGACCTTGGGCTAGTCACACTTCTCTGAAGTCTCTCAGCCCCACTCACCTCACAGAGTGTTTGTTGTGGGGGAGGAAGGGAAAGGAGAATGTTAGCCGCTTTGAGACTCCTTCAGGTAGTGATAAAGCAGGATATCAAATCCAAACTCTTCTTCTTCTTCTTCTTCTTCTTCTTCTTCTTCTTCTTCTTCTTCTTCTTCTTCTACAAAAGTCCCCCCTCCCTTCCTATCATGCACCCCCAGATCCATTTTTAAGGGTTCTCCCAACCCTCTGGAGCAAGCATGGGTACAGTCCAGCAAGGAGGAAGACCAAAGTCTCATTGCATTAGCCAGGTGCGTACCGAGCCGCTTGGTCACCTGGGGCGGCAAACCCGGGGACCCAGCGACGGCTTCTTCCTCCTCCTCCTCTTCTTCTTCTTCTTCGAGCACAGCCATCCTGGCTAGGAGCCACCCATAACCCTCTCCTGCTGCACAAATTTGTCCAATCCTCTCCACAGCCACCCAAGAGCCCTGCCCTGGATATTCCAACATTCACTGAATGTCCACGAGTTCGAGTGTGAGGAACAACTTTTTTCTATGCCCTTTCTCCATGCCGTGCATGATTTCATAAAGTCCTCTCACGTCCCCTCCTGACTTCCAGAGGAGCTTCTCTCACACCTTCTGGTTTCTTAACTCATTAATTTTTCCCATCTTGTCCGAAGGGGCATTGTGTGGTCTGGGACTTTTTTTCTTTTTCTTTTTACGAAGCGCCGTGCTAGAAGAATAGCTAAACGATTCCGTCAGGGAATGATGGCGACAGGCTTGTCAGCGCGTGAGAAAGAAGGATAGCAG